>BSBK01001969.1:482500-567500 GCA_027943335.1 Chamaecyparis obtusa
AGCAACCTAATTAGCAACCTAATGAGCCTTTTCTCTTGATATATTTATACTTTTTCCTACTATATTCAGAATAGTTTCCTATTCTATTAAATACAATCTATACTTTTCCTACTATTCAAAAAACCATCAATTGCATGATGAGACATTCCATCTCCTTATTGTCCATGGGTATGTGCAAGATCATGAGGGGCCAAAAAGTGGCAATGTAAAAAAATCCACTTTTCAGTTGTCCAAAAGCGCATGAAAATGTATGTTGACTTTTTAGTAGGCCTGGATGTTAGTACACCTAGGCAAACCTAACACCAAAGCACAAGCGTAATCAGGTACCCGAAAAAATAGGGTACCCAAAACCTGTGGCTTAAATCAAAACCGGCAAGCCGTTTTCCTCATTTCTCTCCACATTTTGGATTTGGAAAATGGCTCCACTATACACGATATTTTTGGATACTTGATTGCTCCAACAATAAATTTGACTCCGCAGTTTATCCAATAAGTAAATTCTTGTTATATCTTGATTAATTTATTTCATTTTCATGTTAAATGTAGTTTTTTTGGTTAAAATGGGGTTTTGTATTGATTTTTTAATAATATATGAAATAATTTTGAAATTTATATTTGTTTATTATTTAATCAGGCATGGCTAATAACAATGAAGATAATAACCCTCCCCCACCAAATAACGATCCCTAAAACAATCCAGAACCACTTCAAATCTCTCAATCTTTAGAGGATTTGATACAGGAGAACTTGAAAACTATATGGGGCTTTAGAAACACATATCAAAATATACCTACGTTAGCTCCTATGCTTTCCACCCTAGATACCATTGTTGAAAACATTGATACCCTTACATAGCAACATAATACTACTCTTCATTGGTGTGATGACATGCATACCCAATTTGATGATGGGCTTGACCATGATGGGGTTGCGGTGCTTAATATAACTAAGGAAGATATAGCCTCCCTTTTGTTAATCCTAAAATTGGATTAAAAGTTGACCCCAAAAAGCTAATTATCAATAAACTGGTGCACAAATGAAGTAATGCACACACACTTTTGGGATTGCTAGTGGATGTTTTTTGATAAACCACCCCATAGAAATTTGGAGCTCCCTTTCTATTTCATAAAAAAATTGTATGCTGAGTTTGTGCTTGGCCACAATGTCAATTATTGGAGCATGAGGCCCAATATGAGTGTAGGCAGAGGAGCTCCTCAAACTGGGCCATTTACCCAGAATAGAAAGGTCACTACCTTTGTTCCCCCCACTGATGTCGCACCCCCTCCTCTAGTGCAGCATCCCGATATCATTGCAGAGGCTGCCTCACAGAGTATTAGGGTCATTCATTTGTTGAGTGATCAGTTGATCATGTAGACCAGGTCATTGTTGCCTCCTCGTGTGGATGATGCTGGCACATTAACATCTAGCAGCAATTTTGATGTAAGGCATGGGTTGATGAGGGGCCAAAGGATGGTAGACCTTGATGAACCAAGCCTTCTCAATACACATGAAAGAAAACAAACACAACAGTGAGAAAGAGAATGCAAGATCTTTCATTAACTTTCATCATATAAAATCATACATGCTGAGCTGTAAGGCCTTCCTGATTTCAGCCTGATATTATAATGAATCTCAAAAGTCCTCAAACATGCGAGGATCTATTACAAATCACAATTCTAATGTCTATCATCTACTATCTACCAAAAAAATTTTGCCTAAACTCTAACCCAACAACTACATTTATACAAGAGTCTACCGAACTGAGTCGGCCTTCAGATCCACAATCAATGGAAGGAATAGTCAGATTTGGGACCACATGCCTCCCAATGATGGATTCCAACATTAAATCTATTACCCATAATAAATGCACAAGTCAGCCCAACAAGAACTCAAAATAAACTACTCGACAAGTAAGGATGACCGAGCAACAGACAAGCAATGCCGAGCGCTAGTGAAACAACTAACCACCCAAGAGATGACTGACCACACTCAGTAACCAAAGGAAACTAACCAACTCAGTCAAAAAAGAAATAGAGCAACACATAAAACTCCAAACATATTTTTGGGGACACAGGATTGCCAAGGACCCAAGATGCTCCTGCATCAGACACCTGGGTTATTTTGAAATGATTCTCTGAATCATTTAGCAGGTATGATCTGAGCTACATCCAACTCAGACTATGAAATCCATGAACTGTCTTCCATCAGTCTATTCTTCCATTTTACGGGATATTCCATATATTGTTTTCCTCTTGTGCTCTTGCTAATTCTTTCTTTCAAAACCAGCTCCACTTCTTCATTTTTCTTCTTAGGATACTCTATCGATACTGTCATTTCTTCATCAGATTCATGATATTCATATAAATCAGTAATGTTGAAAATAGGTGATATGTCCATATCATTAGTTAACTCAATCTCATATGCATTTCCATTGTCAAATTTCTTCAAAATCTTGCAAGGTCCAAATTTCTTCATCTTCAGCTTTTCATACGTGCTAGCAGGAAATCGACCTTTCTTCAAATGAACCATCACTTCATCACCAACATGAAAATTCTTATGTCTTCTAGATCTATCAGCTCTGTCTTTATATTTCTGATTACTCTCTTCCAGCTTCAGTTTCACATCTTCATGCAATGTCTTCATGTCTCAACAAATTTCACTCCTTCAGCACTCCTCTTACCTTCATCCTCAGTGTCTCTCAAATCAGATATTCCTCTCAGTTGTGTGCCATTCACAATCTCAAATGGTGTCTTTCCAGTACTCATATTCACTGAATTATTATATGAAAACTCTGCTTGTGCTAACACAGAATCCCAACTACTCGTTGTGTCTCCAACTAAGCATCTCAAAAGATTACCCAAACTTATGTTCACAACCTCTGTTTGTCCATCAGTTTGTGGGTGAAATGTAGAGCTATATTTCAACTTAGTGCCAAAATTTTTCCAAAGGGTCTTCCAAAAATATCCAACAAATTTACTATCTCAGTTAGAGATAATACTACTGGTAGCCCATGCAATCTCACAATTTCTTTAAAGAAAAGATCTGCTACATGTACCGCATCTGATGGCTTTCTACATGGTATAAAATGTGTCATCTTAGAAAATCTATCCACAACCACAAATATAGAATCATACCTCTTACTGTCTTCGGTAAGCCAAGAACAAAATCCATACTGATGTTAATCCAAGGTTTCTTAGGTACATCAATTGGTACATACAAACCAGTATTCTGACTTACTCCTTTTGCAACTTGACAAATTCCACAACTTCTTACAAACTTCTAAACATCTTTATACAATTGCGGCCAAAAGTACTTTTCCTTTAGCAAATTCCATGTTTATCAATGCCAAATGTCTAGCCAAACCACTACTATGATTTTCTTTTATCAAATTAGTTCTCATTACTCCTCTGGTATACACAACTAAATACCTTTGAACAACATGCCTTCCTAAATAAAATATTCATCCCATTTAGTATCTTGTTGATCTTGTATAGGTTCTCTGCACTTTCTCCATGGCTCAGAAAAATCAGGATCATCCTCATAAGAATATTTCATCTCATCAAAACCAAGAACTTGAATTTTCATCTTAGTCATCAAAGATCTCCTTCTACTTAATGCATCAGCAACTCAGTTAGTGACTCCACTCTTATGTTCTATCATAAATGTATAACTTTGTAGATACTCAACCCATTTCATATGTCTCTGATTCAACTTATTTTGACTACCCAAATACTGTAAAGCCTTATGATCAGTATACAACACAAATTCACTTGGTATCAAATAATTTCTCCATTTCTTCAGTGCTTGAACAATAGCATAGATTTTTTTATCATACATAGAATATTTTCTTCTAGCATCATTCAACTTTTCACTAAAGAAAGCAATAGGTTTACCTTCTTGACTCAACACAGCTCCAATTGCACTTCCACTTGCATCACATTCTACTTGAAATACTTTACTGTGTAATACCCCAAAAATGGGCTATAAGTTCATTAACCTCCTACATCGACAAATCGAACAAAATCGACATCAAAGTCCTAATCTAAGGCACATCTAAACATCATCGAATCATAATTGATTATCTTAAATTCTGCATCGGGGAATATTCCTAGTAATATTCCTAATTATCTTAATTATCTTTAATTTAATGATTATTTGGCGATAAATCACATTTATCCTAAGTTTGATTAATTGAATATTTTCATATTTAATTAATTAGATTTAATATTTGCCACTTAATTGTTTAATTAAATTTAATTCTATCTATTATTAATTGTATTATTTAATTTTGACAATAAATCAAAATTCCTATCTTTAATTGATTAAATTCTTATTTAATTATTAAAGCATGTTGTCATTATTTAATAATATAATTTTTAATAAAAGTTTGAATAAATAGTTAATTAACCCATAAATTAATTATTTATTTACAAAAATCAGTTGAGTTGAGGATAAATCACTTTATTTATTTATTTAATTCTTAATTATTATGCACATTCAAAAGAAACAGTTAAACTCCAAATCAGAAAATCAATGCAAGTTATTGACTTTTTGGAACTCAACATCCTTTTGGAGTTCAAAAAGCTGATCTAAACTCTAATTTGAGTTAAAAAGCTATTTTTGCATGTTTTTGCATGATTTTGAGAATTAACTATCTTTCATGATCAGATAACTCAAAAATCAAGATGAGTTAATTTGAGTGATTTATGGCTTTTCCCATGCACCTCCAAAGCCCTGGATTTCTATAAATTAAGGCTTTAGCTCTTCACAAATCATCTCATATTTTGCACAATCACGCTGGAGAATTGGAATTGAAGAATCAAAGCTCTTGCGAATCGACATCTTTGTGAGATCAATCTTATTTTTTTGCATTCATTTAGATTCATATTTCATATCATTGTTAGATTCATAGCATATCAATTTTCAATAGCATTCATAGCATATCAATTTCATTTAGCATAGATTTCATATCAATTTTTACAATTATTATTGCATAGAAAATATAAAAAATATAGATTAATTGCATTCAATTTCATATCCATCTTTTGCATTCAAATCCTTCATTTAGGTGTCATCTAGGTCACTGATCTCGATTACAGTCTGAGAACATTAATCTCGCACCTATTAGAAGGCAGTAAATCGCTTGGTTAGTTTAGTTTTCAATTTTGCACGATTTCAATTTTTGCTAACCTCTAATGTTTTACTGAGTGTTGTGTCTACAGATTAGGTACAATTTTCACACACACATTTCTGGCGCCCACCGTGGGGCCCTGAAACGGGTTTCCAATTCAATTCTTTCAATTTCTATCTTTTTATCCTCGGGATCCGTGCCAAACTATGATTTTTAATTTTGTCCGTACATCTGTCATACGAGTTTTGGCATCAGGATTCAACTGTCGTATGGTAAAAGACCCACTGTCGTACGAGCTATTTATATTGTCATTTCATCAGACACCCAGTGTCGTATGGTAAGAGACCAACTGTCGTATGAGTTTCGGCATCAGGATTTGACTGTCGTATGGTAAGAGACCCACTGTCGTACGAGTTTCAGCATCAGGATTTTGATTGTCGTATGGTAAGATACCCAGTGTCGTACAAGTTTTTGGACTGTCGTATGAGATCATACCCACTGTCGTACGAGTTTCTGTACCAGTTTTTGACTGTCGTTTCATTTTTCAGAGCAGAGTATCAGATTTGATTTTTATATTTTGGCTAACTGCTAATTTTGACAATTGAAATTCTCTGTTTTGATTGCTCTCTGCTGATTTTGATTGGGAAAAGTGCAAGAATTGCTAAAAATTAGGTAAAATCTACTAAGCGCATTGCGAGGATCACCAGGTATTCTCCTTCATCTAATAAAATTTTGATTTGGTCTTAAAATAAATCTCTTATGTGTCTAGCTTGTGTGCGTCTTCTCCTGCTTTTATTCTACACACTTGCATAATTTGATACTAGGTTGTGATCCCTTAAGGATTCATTAAGTAGTCTTAAGATACTTGTGATTGATCTTGATTGCTATCTTGGGTTATTGGACTCGCTAATCCGCCGGCCCCTCATTTCCGCCCCGTGGTTGCAATCTCAGCACCATAAAGGGGAGGGGTCAACAGGATAGAAGCGTTAAATGTTCCACTTGGCAACCCTTTTGTGCTTTTAGGAACTCACTTGTTTTCTAAGTTGGGGACTCATTTTTAGCTTGTGTGAGGTGTTAAGCGTTCCACCTTGTGGACTCATCTCATATTTTCTTTAAGCATTAAGTGTTCCTCTTTCTACTTTTTGAATGCTTTTGGTAGATTTACTTTCGGAACATATATCTGTGCTCACATAGTAATTAGGCCCTATGAACACTATTCATGATTCTTGAGAGATTGGATTCCTAGTGAAACTTTTCTTGATGATGGAATCCTTGTAGGTAGGGAGGATACTTAGTGCGTTTCACATTCAACTTGGTTAGTGAGTCTTCTCTTATTGATCGACACATTCTCTCTCTGGAGAGGTTGATAGATCACGTGGGGTTGATATCACGAGCTTTGGTGAATCAAATTGGTTAGTGTGTCTTCTCTTATTGATTGATACATTCTCTCCCCAGAGAGGTTGATAGATCACGTGGAGTTGATATCACAGACCTTGGTGGAACAAAACTTTGTCTTAGCGTGTCGGATTAATCTGCTTGCTTTGTTTGGGTTAAAAGTGAAGAGGTGTCAAAACCTTGAATCTGGAGCCAAGTCCCCTTGTGGTATACTATTGTGAGTCATCTTTAGAGAGGGTTAACCGTAGCGGACAATCCCTTCATAGGGAAAACTGAGTTGATGGAACCTCAAGTAGTAATAGCCATTTTCACCGTGGTAGCGACAGCCGCTATATAAATGTCCTTGTGGAAGAAATCTCCACGGGTATGGTTCATTGTTGGGTTGTCAGATCTCCCTAGCAGCTCTTGAAGATTAAGTTCTCAGACTGTGTCAAAACCTTGGTGCGCCAGGATTGGAGTTCACCCCTTTGAATCATAAAAGTTGCAGAGTCAAACCATTACTAAGAACCCTAGAGAGGCCAATTTTTCACTTTCAGGTATATGTGTGTTATTGCAAAACTTTTCAGAACATACACAATTAGTACTCTCAGGGATTAGCACAATTTGGTCACTTGATTGTTCATGCGCAAGGTTGCTTTTGCCCTTGTTCATTATTTTCAGACGTGCTTGGAATCACTTGCTTGCTGTTCTGCGTGCTTATTTATCTACTTGGCTATTAAAAATGATCAAATCTGGTATAACCTTCAAAATTTGGACAGTACAATTTGCAAACAATCCAAAACTGAAAACCTTAAATTTTGCAAAAATTGACGTAAAGTTCTTTCTGGAGTCAAAAGTCATTTCAAGAAGTCAAAATTCATATGACTTTTTGTCAAATGTCATTTCAGTAAAGCCCATATGTCGTATGATTAAGAACCTAGTGTCGTACGAGTTTTCAAACCAGCAAAATTCAAGAAGCCAAAAATTGTTAGCAACTATCGTACGAGTTTTGTCAACTGTCGTTTCATATCTACCCAACTGTCGTACGAGTTTCGCAACTGTCATTTCATTTATACCCAACTGTCGTATGAGTCTGCAAAGTGTTGTTTGGAAAAATTTGAGAAAGTTGTCAGAAATTGTCAAATTGCAAGATATCCAATGTTTCCAGCCTAGATCCAAAATCTGTCAAAAATATCATTGTGTCAGGAACAGAGCAGTAGCTATTGAGCATTCTACCATTTTCTGAGTTTGATCTTTTGAATCCGATCTAGTCTTCTGTTTGATCAATTTGAATCCTTTTTATCTCGTGTCAAAACCTTGTCATAACTATCAATCTTCAATCAATCAATCTTCAAAAACAAACTAAGTGTTGAGAACTCGTGTCCGCTATCTTTTGGGTGATCTATCCCATACATCCAGGGCACAGTTTCCTTCACCCACATCTCATCAGATTTTCAAAACTATCATAATCTTGACAAGGTTGCATCATCCGATTTTCTCGAATCAAATTGTTCTTCAGTTGTCTTCATCCTTTTCTTCTGTTTCATTCAAAGTTAATGGTGGAGACCAGAGCTTCTTCACACAAGAAATCAGAAGAAACATCTCAGCACTTACTTTTGACCAATACCCCGGGTCCAACTCTTGAACAACTCATCAAGTCAGGTATCTACAAAGACGACGGTCTCGGCAAATTTCGATTGAAAACTGGTTACATACCTCCTCTATCAACTCACAGAGGTAATCAACAAACTTCTCCTCAATCTATTCCAGGGAGCCCAAAGACTCCTACCATGTCTCAAGCAGGGACAAACCATGATTCTCTAGGAGGAGGATCCCAAGGACACCATTCTCAACATAATGCTAACCAAGAACCTACCCCCTCTGAAATCCATCGATGTCAGAATGACGATGAATTAAAGAGAATGATGAGCCATTTCTTGAAAGTGGATAGAGAGGCATACTTTTTACAATTAGCCCAGGAAGGGGCTAAGCTTCCTCCCAACTTTAACGTTGATGATATAATCACACATGAGGAAGAAAATCCACTCACAGCTATGACAAAATAGATGCATGCTATACAAGTTGAATTTAACAATCTTAAGAAGGAGAAGGAACCCAAGGAGTTCTCCATGGAGGCCCTATGTCCTTTCCCGTTCGAAAAAAACTTGTATATGCCACCATTCCCAAAAAGAGTGGAGATACCAAAGTATGACAAATATGACGGACACTCTGATCCTCAAGATCATGTCAGAGTTCTGTACGCAATCCATGGAATTCATGCATGAACCGACTTATCTAATGCGTCTTTTTCCTAGATCTTTGGGAGGAGCATCCATTCAGTGGTTTTCAAGATTACCTTCTACGATCAAAACTTTTGAGGAATTGATTAAATTGTTTTATCAACAATATTCCTACAATATTCAACATCCGATTACCATGATCGATATCTGTAACCTCAAGCAATATCCAAGGGAATCATTCCTAACTTTTCTCAAGAGGTGGTGAAAGAAGTTTTCTTTTTATGCTAGACCAATTCCCGAAATGGAGAAACTTGAAATCTTTATCAATAACCTTGTTCCAGAGCTCAACTATCCATTACAAATGCAAGATCATGTATCTTTTGATAAAATGGTGGATAATGCAATCAAGATTGAGAAAGTACTTGTCAAGAAAGGAGAAATCACACTTCAAAAGGACAAGTCTGAAGCGGGATCTAGCTCAAAAGATAAAAACAAGAGCTGGAATAGAAACAAAGGTATCATCTCTGATGGTGTTGTTGACACTATCCACACCCCATCAAAGGCACCAGCCTACAATCTCACCCTTGCTACCAAAGCCATTGAAGCTTCAGAGCAAAAATCTACTGAACCATCTCCAAAGAAGCCATTCAAACGATGGGATAATAAATGAAAGTTTACTCCTCTAGGAGAATCTTTGGAATCTGCTCTGAGGACCCTGATAGCTGATAACATGATCTCTTTACCACCAATCTGAAAACCTGATCCGGATCCAAAACCATATTGGTGGAAAGATAATGAATTTTGTGCTTTCCATCGGACTAAAGGCCACAGAACTAATGGATGCTTCCATTTGAAGCATACCATTCAAGACTTGATAGATCAAGGGGACATCACAATTGATAATCCTACTAGCAATAATGATCACACAGCATTTATAGAACCTTTTCCACAACATGGCAAGGGAGTTTCCACTTCTCAGCCTAACATGGGGGCAAAAGTCAACTATGCCTACCCTGGAAACGATGCTGTCATCAATATGGTGGAACCATGCCTCTCTGAGAGCTGTAATGTCATCACAATTGTATGAAGAGATAGAAATCATTCCTCAGCTAATGCAGTTACCAGATCACAAGCTCAGATGCATCTAAAAGGACAAACACCAAATTCATCTGATGTCCCTAAGATACCTTTCAATCTCACATCTGCTTCTAAACAGAAGGTTGCCTCGAAATCTTCCAATCCAAAGGATACCAGACCTACATCTTACAGCATCGTACAACAACTCCAGCATACCAATGCCAAAATCTCTATGTTTGAGTTACTTCGAATATCTCCAGCTCACAGAGATATCCTAGACAAAGCTTTGCTCGGCTCTAATGTTCCTGATGATCTAGATCTAGACAGGTTTCAGACTATGGTTGGTCATCTAACATCTTCGCACAATATCTCCTTTTCAGAAGAGGATGACAACTCCCTAAATCACCCACATAATCAGCCCTTGCACATAGAAGTCTTGATCCAGAACCGTAGAGTCAAACGTGTGTTGATAGATGGGGGCGCAGGCCTCAACATTTGTTCTTACAACTTAATCACACAGTTGGGATTCTCAGAGATGGCTATTGATCCTCGAAAGAAGATCACCATAAAAGCCTATGATGAACAAGAAAGAGCTTCTAAAGGCACCATTGTCTTGCCCATCCGGGTGGGTCTAGTCATCAAAGATACCACATGTCAGGTGCTCGATCTACCATTGGCTTACAATATCCTTCTAGGGAGACCCTGGATACACGAAATGCAAGCTATTCCTTCGACATATCATCAATTCTTGAAATTTCCCTATGAAGGAGTGGAGGTTACTATCCTAGCTGATCTGAGTACAACTTGCAATACATTGAAGGAAAGTGCCGATAAACTTGTTCCCAATAACAGAGAATCTTCCATCAAGCAACAAAATGTGGCTTCCACATCTAAGATGGACGACATTGCTAAAGAGATCAATATCAAAGAAAAGGGGATGGGAGAATACACTATAGAGCCAGTCTTGTCTCTGACATCTCTCCCAATCTCACCTAAGTCGTATGGCCAATCCTTGAAGCAGTCTAAATCAGAACCTAAGGAACCTATGGAAGCATACAAAAGACATTTTGTGGTGGAACAAGTATCCAAAAAAGAATTTGAAGAGGATGAAGCTGTGCTGGCATGGCTATATAAAGAGGATTTTGAATCTAAAATTGTTCAACCTAGTGAATCTATAGCACCTACAGTCCCTTCTAATTCATATGGTCCAGGAAACAAATTGATAGCCAAGATGGGATATTCCGGTCAAGGACCTCTAGGAATTAGGGGAAAGGGTCTTGTGACCCCCATTTCACATATTGGTCGAGCCAAAAAAGATACTGGTGGCATAGGGTTTAAGAAGAAACCCTATCATCTCAAAAGTGGTTGTTCTCATGTCATAGAACAAATTGCACCAGGAGAACCCCTTCTTAAGAAAGAAGAAATAGAACCCTCGGATGATGATTCAGATAGCTCTGAGCTTATCCCCTATGAAAAATTGCCTAAAGAGATCAAAGATCTTCTTGATGATACAGATGATCCTATCAGAAGAATTAATGTAGTAGAAACACAAGAACCTACTGTAGCGCAAGAGATGGTTGTACCACAAGAACCAGCCAATCTCGAAGGCAATCAAACTGATCAAGAAGTAGGGGGTAGTTATTCTGACACTGATTCCCATGAATATGAATTCAAGTCAGAGACTGAGGGTAATCCTTCTTGGGGTATTCATCCTGATTTCACGCATTTTCTAAGATTTCTTGGAGATTCTGAATCAGAAGATGAGTCAAATGATTATGAATGGGGTGCCATTCCAGAAGAAGATGAGCTTATAACAGAGAAATCTATTGATGTTATTCACCAATATGTCTCTCAACCCAATGTAAGTCTAGAGCGAAACAATGAACTTAACGTGTCTGATCCACCTATGGCTGAAGAGGACTCCCATGATGATGTTGAGCCTATTCACGAATTAAACATTTTGAGCTGTAATATCACCTTTGAACTTGAGCATCGAGTTAGGACCAATGATGACATATCCACATCCGTGAACACCATATCCCAAACCTTTCTCGCTTTGACTATCCAACGCCCTGATCTTATCGACCAAACATCCACAAACCCAAACCATGGTATGTATACCTTCCCAAATGACTATGCCCTTGCCTGCTACCTCAATGCAGTTGAGCCTATGAGTACTTCCATCAGTGAACCGAGCGTCAGCATGACCGAGTCGGACATCAAATATCTTAGTCAGAAAAACAAGAGTAAAAAGAAAAAGAAAAAGAGTTATGAGGGTGAAAACCACTTTGTGGCAGTCTCAGAACCGACAAAAGTAAAAAGAAAAGACGTATCTGAAGGTGAAAACCTCTCTGAGGCACCTAAGGATGAGATATTTGATGTCCTTCCGAGTCATTTACAGGATAGATCTCCAGTTCTGATTGAGCCAACTCAATCCATCAATTTGGTTACAACAGAGGAACCACAATTGGTACATGTAGCACAATCTCTATCAGACGAAGAGAAACAAAACTTCACTACCTTCTTATCAGAGAAAAAGATCAACTTTGCATGGAAATATTCAGATATGCCAGGATTGGATCCCAATCTCATTATGCACCATCTATCCATTGCTCCCGGAGTAAAACCAATCAAACAAAAATTGAGAAAGATGCATCCTCATGTTGCACTCTTAGTCAAAGCAGAACTAGAAAAACTCCTAAAAGCTGGATTCATCCGTGTCATAGACTATGCTGAGTGGATTTCCAACATTGTATCTGTTTCAAAACTAGATGGTTCAATCAGAGTGTGCACGGACTTTAGAGATGTGAATAAAGCATGCCCTAAGGATGACTTTCCACTACCTAACATTGATATGATAGTGGACATGACTGCGGGCTATGAAATGTATTCCTTAATGGATGGCTTTTCTGGATACAACCAAATCAAAATTGCTCCAGAAGATCAAGAGAAAACAGCTTTCACATGTGCATGGGGAACTTTCTATTGGAATGTTATGCCATTCGGACTCAAAAATGCTGGAGCTACATATCAAAGAGCAATGACATCTATTTTTCATGATATGATGCATAGAACAATGGAAGATTACGTAGATGATACCTTGGCAAAATCCATGATTAGAACTGAACATCTAACAGACTTGAGCATGATCCTCGATAGAATGGAAAAGTTTAGTCTTCGACTAAATCCTAAAAAGTGTGCTTTTGGAGTCACTTCTGGAAAGCTCCTAGGATACATCGTCTCCAAGAAAGGCATTGAAGTTGATCCAGCTAAGGTCAAGGCTATAATAGAGATGCAACCTCCCACAAATATCAGTCAAATGAGGACGTTGCAAGGCAGAGTTCAATCTATCAGAAGATTCATATCACAGCTAGCGGACATCTCATAGCCTTTTACAAAAACATTACATAAAGGTGTGACCTTTGCATGGAATGAAGAATGTGAGAACAACTTTAAACATATCAAGAAGTATCTATCAAATCCGCCTATATTGATGCCTCCTATTCATGGGAAGCCATTAATATTATATGTCTCCGCAACAGATACATCACTGGGGGCATTGCTAGCACAGCATGATGAGAACAAGAAAGAAAGAGCCATCTACTATATCAGCCAAACTTTAGTGGCCTATGAGAAGAACTACTCAATGATCGAGAAGGCATGTCTAGCTGTGATCTTTGCATCACAGAAATTGAGACACTACATGTTAGCTCATACCACTCATTTGGTAGCTAAAATTGATCCACTAAAATATCTCCTAAGCAAAGCTGCCCTCACAGGCAGACTAGCTAAATGGGTCATGCTCTTGAGCGAATTTGACATTAAATATGTTGAAAGAAAAGCTATCAAAGGGCAGGTCATTGCTGATCAATTAGCTGAAGCACCACTGTTTGATGATACACCCATGCAAATGGAATTTCCCGATTCCTCTATCATGCACCTCTCTTCTAGAGCATGGCAGTTATTCTTTGATGGCTCCTACACACAGAATGGATCTGGAGTAGGCATATTGTTCATCACTCCTCAAGGATACTTGATACCCAAAGCATTCAGATTAAAGTTTCCTTGCACAAACAATATTGCTGAATATGAGGCACTTCTCAATGGTATGAAAATGGCAATACAGTGGAGAGTTACAGAGATGCACATTCATGGAGACTCACAACTGGTCATCCACCAGGTCAATGATGTGTACCAAACCAAAGATGAAAAGCTCATTCCTTACAAGAGAATGGTCGATGATTTAAAGAAATACTTCATCTCTATCACATTTGAGCAAATACCCAGAATGGAGAATAAGGCTGCTGATGCAATGGCAACATTATCTACTCTTTTACAACAGCCTGAACATGAACTACGCTACAAGTTCCTGGTGGAAGCCCTATCCTATCCTACATATGACTCCCCTGAAACCCGCATGATCTGCACTATTGTAGGTTATGACTCATCTCGCTACAACAATTTGTTCTCCTATCTCCACGACCAAATCATCCCTGACTCCTTTAACCATTTTGAGAAATGAAACCTTATCCGATCCGCATCCTGATATGTCATCATTGGTAATGATCTGTACAAACGAGGTCTAGATGGTACACTTCTTAGATGTTTAGAACGGGAAGAGTCTCAACGTGCATTAGAGGAAGTCCACGAGGGTATATGTGGGTCACACTCGAACAGTTTAATGCTAGCTCGAAAACTTATTAGGGCTGGGTATTATTGGCCTGAAATGGAAAAAGAAGCTATTAAATTTGCTAAAAACTATCAACAGTGTCAAGTACATGGCAACTTGATTCATGCTCCAGGGAGAGATCTGATTCCCTTTACTACACAATGGCCTTTTCAACAATGGGCATTTGATCTCATAGGTGCTATCCATCCGCACTCTTCTAATGGACATACCCATATAATCACAGCTACAGATTATTTTACAAAATGGGTAGAAGCAGTTCCTCTAACACAAGCAACGGGGAAACAGATCTCTATGTTCATCCTGAACTACATCATTTGCAGATATGGGATCCCTCACTCTATAATCATAGATAACGGGGGACAATTCAAAAATAAGGACCTAGATGACTTATGTGCCAAGTTCAAAATTACTCAACATTGGTCATCTATCTACTATCCTCAAGGGAACGGACAAGCTGAGGCTTCAAACAAAAATCTCCTAAAGATCTTGCACAGAACAGTGAATAAAACAGGAAGAGACTGGCATCTGATGATCAATCCAGCTCTCTGGGCATACAGAACTAGTATCAGAACGCCTATAGGGGCTACACCTTTCACTTTAGTTTATGGGTCTGAAGCGGTACTGCCTATTGAGGTTGAAATCCCATCACTCAGAATCAAAATGCATGGACTTGTCACTGATGAAGACTACAGAGTGTCTAGGTTACAAGAACTTGAACTACTAGATGAGCGCAGACAAGCAGCGTATGATCATCTCAGAGTATATCAAAAGAGAATGTCTAGAGGCTACAACAAGAAAGTCAGACACAGAGAATTTCAGATTGGTGATCTAGTGTTGAGAGAAAATCCTAAAAATCAATCACATCGAGAACGCAAGGGGAAGTTCAAACCCAACTGGCTGGGTCCCTTTGTAATCACTGCTACTTTTGGCTCTGGTGCCTATCAACTCTCAACAACTGAAGGAGAACAGCTCCGAGAACCAATCAACGTTCTCCATCTGAAGAAATTTTATGCCTAAGGCATTCAGTGCTTGGTAAAATGTCCTGAGAAAAATCTTAAAAATCAGAAAAAGTCCTAAAAAAATGAACATCTTGGTGAAAACCTAGCAATAGGCGCCTTGATGATTCACAAAAAAAAATTGAAAAAATGAAAAGTACAAAAAAATTGAAAAAATGAAAAATACAAAAAAATGAAAAAAGAAAGAAAAAGTGCCTTGGTGAAAACCTGGAAACAGGCGCCTTGGTAGCAAAAATAGAATCTCTACCAAGATGGTGAAAACCTGGCAAACAGGCGCCACTTGTTTCAAAATGCTCCATCTATCAGCACAATCTTGGTCTTTCCCAGCTTTCAGTCTTGCTTTAGTTTGTACATATCTCCCGGTTTGTTTCTGCATATCCTGGTTTCAATAAGTCGGTCTGTACACCAATCAGCTCAAGCATCTGTATCCTATCAATGTTCAAATTTGGGGGCAATCAATGTCATATCCTATGGTCTCCCATGTATCTTAGACATTTCCTATCCAGTCAGAGTCCTTTGAAGCTTCCTATTGAGTCAGTCAGTCAGTCTTGTCTCCAGAAAGGATTTTGCATCTACAACAACACAATCAAACATCAAACTCAAACTGAAAACAATCTGTGCTTCATGCTTTTATCTCCTTGTATGCTTACTGATTCGCATTGAGATTTTTACATATTGTGTCCCTTCGAGCTCTTCGATGATGTCCTTTATAGGATTTAGAGAGTGATGACTGGGGGCATAATCTTTTCTTTGTCTTCTGCTTGTATGTGAAAATCTAACATCTTTGGGAACTTCTGGATTGAAATGGTGTCCGACTGTAAGAGCCTCTATCTCGAATTGGATGGCCATGCGTACCTCAACCATTGATACCCAGACAATTCAAAGAAGTTTGATCTAACTATTGTCTTTTTGAGTAAGTTCTTTCTCCTACTGTGGAACGTAATCTTGCCTAAGGATGTGAACAATAAAGGGTCACTATGGGTAAGTCACATTGGATTTAGAATGATCTCTTGACTGTTTGATGTGTTTGTAATGCAAGGCGTACTCAAGTCATCACAACGTTTATGTTTTGATGCTTGTACAAATTGCTATATCAAAATGGACATGATATTCAGGTCATCCTGGCGCTTGTGCCTTGGTGCTTATATCTACTCCGACATTTCGAAAACAAAATCAATATTCATATGTCCATGGTTGTATAACCAGTGGGTGTTGTATTGATTCTTGCGCATACAAATCGATATTCATATGTCTATGGTTTCACGGCTAGTGGGCATTGTATTGATTTATCTGGTTACCTAAAAGTTCAATGATGATAACAAATCGACATATGATCAGTGACTAGGTCCTAGGTCTTAGGTTGCATTTCATTTTGCATGTCTCATTGCATTTTGCAAATTTGTATGATCTCACCATGACTAGATGAACTTCAAAGCTTAAATGGTTCTTCAATCACATCTTCAAATCTAACAAGAGCTGAACCTAACTCGAAGGTCTCTTAACGAAATCGCAAGCAATAATCCTCCTGGGTCAACCATCTTTTTGACATAAGACTGAGTACTTGTCTTCATCAACCTGCAAAACATATCATGTGTATCATTGCATTTACATATCATATCATAAATATTTATTGCATTACATTTACATCCATTGCATAAACATACATATTTCCATAATCACTACATCTACATAACATTCATACATATGAAAGAAATTATCGAATTGCATTGATCCATACATACATTCTACACTACTCATAGCATTCACATCACATGATATCATCATACGTAACAAAAATAAAAAGTACACATGATGTCACAACCAAAAATATCGATCTCATCTATATATCAAAAATCTCAAATAGTCAGGGGTGCACTACTGGCACAGGGTACAAATGAATAAAGCTCCATAGAGCTATCAGACACAACGATGTATCAGTAAGAAAGTAACAGAAGATCAAGAGAATTCAATTGTCAGCATGCTCCTCTGCATCTGGTGGAGGAGGAGGAGGTGCATCTGGTACCACCTCCGCTCTCGGTGCCCTAGCTCCCTCTAATGCGGCCATATACTGAGAATAGGTCGGCACTCTCTGTGCAGCAGGGACTACTGCATAGTACGCAGATACATAATATGAGGCCCACGCTGTCTGATGAATCACCTCTACCTGTAATCTCTGTATCTTGGTGTGCTACTCTGTACGCTATCTATCTACCTCTCGATGCCTCTCCTCTAATCTAGCCTACTCTATCTTCAGGTCCCGGACCTGAACTGTAAGTCGTGTGATAATCTCAGCCGAAGTAAGAGGAACCTCAGGCTCTGCATCAGCTGCTGGCATCTCTGTGTCCTATGCTGGCTGTGCTGGCTGATCTGCATGTGAAGGAATGCTCATCCTGTGCACCTTACGGCGTCTAACCTCAGCACCCAAATCAAATGTGTCATCCAAACTGGTCCCACCTGGAAACTGCTCAGCTCCTAGAACATCATCTACAGATCCTACTCCACCCAGTGTGCCACTCTCACCTCGGCTCCATCTCTATGTGCCGGAAGATGTGCCCGCTGTAGATGTAGGAGGACGTGGAGGCCTCGCATGTCCTGGTGCTCTCTGTAAAGGAGTCATAGCTCTCTATCTCGAAGGAGTAGGTTGTACCACCTGTGGTCTCGGTCCTGCTCTCATAGGAGCCCCTGTAACATCCATCGCCTCCTCCGTGGAGGGTATCAGCTCTGTCAGATCAGAAAATTGGTGTACCCGGTGATCAACAAGCCATGCCACATATGCATCTGTCACCTCGGCATCAACAACCTGTGGAAGGTACTCCCAATCCCTACGAATAATCTGGCTATACTCCTCAGCACATATAGAATAACTCAGCCGTGGTGCCCATCTGAGCCCTATCTCACGCACAATGCGGGCATAAGCAGTATAATCCTACAGGACATCCTGAATGCGTCCATACTGACGCCAGACTCTGGTAATCAAAAATCTCTCCAAGACGGTGGAGGTCCGTCCTATCAATACCCTGCTCTGAAAAATGAATGACAACTGCTCTCTCGCAGTAGGCCAGGCCTCTATCTGTACATATGGTCTCCAGATCACAAAGGTCATGTCATCCAAGCATCGGCGAAAATACTCAGTGTGACCCATGTGAACCTGAGTAATGTAGCCAGCATACGTATATATAATCAGCTCCTGTGGCTGTCACTGACTCTGAAACACTGGTCTCAAAACTGGGATATGCTCCCAAGCCCATATCTGTAGTACCACCGCTCCTAAAGCAAATGTCTTGCAGTCCTGATACACGACCTCGTGCATCTCAGAATACAAGTGCGCCAACAGACACTGACCCCAGGCAAGCTCAGTCGGTGTAGCCATCAAGAGTGCTACCATAGGTGCCCATCCCATCAAGAAGCCGTTCTGCTGATGGCCAGGCATAATCAACTCTTTGATCATCCCCGCAATGATACACTCTAGACGATGTGTCTGACCATATCTCTACACTAGTGTCTCCCAAGATATAGACCCAGTCAGCTATGTCTCATCACCGAACAGTCGTCTGAACGCATGCAGTCCCCTCGATCCTCCACTAACATACTTGGGATGTCACGGAGCATGGAACGGAATACAAAGAATCCTATAAACATCCTCAGGGGTCACAGTGAT
The DNA here is from genome assembly GCA_027943335.1 of Chamaecyparis obtusa. Taxonomy (NCBI): domain Eukaryota; kingdom Viridiplantae; phylum Streptophyta; class Pinopsida; order Cupressales; family Cupressaceae; genus Chamaecyparis; species Chamaecyparis obtusa. Next base: position 501,687 of record BSBK01001969.1, read on the forward strand.
CTCCCCAGTCGGAAGGTGGAAAGTCTAGGTCTCAGAGTGAAATCTCTCAATCAGGGCAGTCAATAAACCATGATTTACCCTAATATCAGGTAAATGAATCAGGTGCTCAAATCCACAGGCAGCGAGATGAACCCTCATCAGGTCTGGCAAGGCAACACATAATCTCTGGGTGGCTGGATACGAATGGCGAACATGTACGTCAGGATATGTAACCTAAATCATAATGCAACAGGGTGTTTTGTCAGAAATTCAGTTCGAAATAAGGCCAAAATATCAGAATGACACAGTTTTCGAAGTTTCAGAAGGTAGGGAAAAGTGTCCGCAATCAGGCAAAAAGATCAGAAAAGTTTCATTTTTGACTTAAAACAGAGTTTTTCACATGCTATTTTTCAAATGACATTCCAGACTGGCATGAAATGTCGTATGACATTCCACAACATACCAAACGACATTTCATAGTCGTACGATATTGCACTTGGATTCATACGAGTTTCAAGGGACCCGACGAAATGTCGTACGACACAAGGGTCCCTATCATACAACACTTGGGCATGAACGAAACGACATTCTACATTCAAATGAAATGTCGTACGAGTCTGGATTTGGACTCATACGAGTTTCTACAGATGCAAAAATTAAAAACTAAAAACGCGTATGGAAAAAATTAAAAATGCTATAGAACATCAAAAACATGCATTTTCAGGGGGGAACAGAGGTCCACCTACCGGATGTCCATACTGTCGAGGTCTGTCATGTCTCCGGCTGTGCTCAAAATAGTGCGAACTCACAGGTACCTTCAATTCTCGCTGGTCTGCCATTTTCTCGCTCAGTGTCTCTCAAATCAGATATTCCTCTCAGTTGTGTGCCATTCACAATCTCAAATGGTGTCTTTCCAGTACTCATATTCACTGAATTATTATATGAAAACTCTGCTTGTGCTAACACAGAATCCCAACTACTCGTTGTGTCTCCAACTAAGAATCTCAAAAGATTACCCAAACTTATGTTCACAACCTCTGTTTGTCCATCAGTTTGTGGGTGAAATGTAGAGCTATATTTCAACTTAGTGCCAAAATTTTTCCAAAGGGTCTTCCAAAAATATCCAACAAATTTACTATCTCAGTTAGAGATAATACTACTTGGTAGCCCATGCAATCTCACAATTTCTTTAAAGAAAAGATCTGCTACATGTACCGCATCTGATGGCTTTCTACATGGTATAAAATGTGTCATCTTAGAAAATCTATCCACAACCACAAATATAGAATCATTACCTCTTACTGTCTTCGGTAAGCCAAGAACAAAATCCATACTGATGTTAATCCAAGGGTTCTTAGGTACATCAATTGGTACATACAAACCAGTATTCTGACTTACTCCTTTTGCAACTTGACAAATTCCACAACTTCTTACAAACTTCTAAACATCTTTATACAATTGCGGCCAAAAGTACTTTTCCTTTAGCAAATTCCATGTTTATCAATGCCAAAATGTCTAGCCAAACCACTACTATGATTTTCTTTTATCAAATTAGTTCTCATTACTCCTCTTGGTATACACAACTAAATACCTTTGAACAACATGCCTTCCTAAATAAAATATTCATCCCATTTAGTATCTTGTTGATCTTGTATAGGTTCTCTGCACTTTCTCCATGGCTCAGAAAAATCAGGATCATCCTCATAAGAATATTTCATCTCATCAAAACCAAGAACTTGAATTTTCATCTTAGTCATCAAAGATCTCCTTCTACTTAATGCATCAGCAACTCAGTTAGTGACTCCACTCTTATGTTCTATCATAAATGTATAATTTTGTAAATACTCAACCCATTTCATATGTCTCTGATTCAACTTATTTTGACTACCCAAATACTGTAAAGCCTTATGATCAGTATACAACACAAATTCACTTGGTATCAAATAATTTCTCCATTTCTTCAGTGCTTGAACAATAGCATAGATTTTTTTATCATACATAGAATATTTTCTTCTAGCATCATTCAACTTTTCACTAAAGAAAGCAATAGGTTTACCTTCTTGACTCAACACAGCTCCAATTGCACTTCCACTTGCATCACATTCTACTTGAAATACTTTACTGTGTAATACCCCAAAAATGGGCTATAAGTTCATTAACCTCCTACATCGACAAATCGAACAAAATCGACATCAAAGTCCTAATCTAAGGCACATCTAAACATCATCGAATCATAATTGATTATCTTAAATTCTGCATCGGGGAATATTCCTAGTAATATTCCTAATTATCTTAATTATCTTTAATTTAATGATTATTTGGTGATAAATCACATTTATCCTAAGTTTGATTAATTGAATATTTTCATATTTAATTAATTAGATTTAATATTTGCCACTTAATTGTTTAATTAAATTTAATTCTATCTATTATTAATTGTATTATTTAATTTTGACAATAAATCAAAATTCCTATCTTTAATTGATTAAATTCTTATTTAATTAATTAAAGCATGTTGTCATTATTTAATAATATAATTTTTAATAAAAGTTTGAATAAATAGTTAATTAACCCATAAATTAATTATTTATTTACAAAAATTAGTTGAGTTGAGGATAAATCACTTTATTTATTTATTTAATTCTTAATTATTATGCACATTCAAAAGAAACAGTTAAACTCCAAATCAGAAAATCAATGCAAGTTATTGACTTTTTGGAACTCAACATGCTTTTGGAGTTCAAAAAGCTGATCTAAACTCTAATTTGAGTTAAAAAGCTATTTTTGCATGTTTTTGCATGATTTTGAGAATTAACTATCTTTCATGATCAGATAACTCAAAAATCAAGATGAGTTAATTTGAGTGATTTATGGCTTTTCCCATGCACCTCCAAAGCCTTGGATTTCTATAAATTAAGGCTTTAGCTCTTCACAAATCATCTCATATTTTGCACAATCACGCTGGAGAATTGGAATTGAAGAATCAAAGCTCTTGCGAATCGACATCTTTGTGAGATCAATCTTATTTTTTTGCATTCATTTAGATTCATATTTCATATCATTGTTAGATTCATAGCATATCAATTTTCAATAGCATTCATAGCATATCAATTTTATTTAGCATAGATTTCATATCAGTTTTTACAATTATTATTGCATAGAAAATATCAAAAATATAGATTAATTGCATTCAATTTCATATCCATCTTTTGCATTCAAATCCTTCATTTAGGTGTCATCTAGGTCACTGATCTCGATTACAGTCTGAGAACATTAATCTCGCACCTATTAGAAGGCAGTAAATCGCTTGGTTAGTTTAGTTTTCAATTTTGCACGATTTCAATTTTTGCTAACCTCTAATGTTTTACTGAGTGTTGTGTCTACAGATTAGGTACAATTTTCACACACACATACTGAAATTAGGCAATGCCAAAATAGGTAATTCAACAACCTTCCATTTTAGAGTCTCAAAACTTTTATCAGCTCCATGTGTCCACTTGAATATTCTTTTGTCTCCTCTCATAGTTTCAGTCATAGCATTACAAATTGCACTAAAATTTCTAATGAAATTCCTGTAAAAACTTGCTAGTCCATGAAATGATCTTACCTCACTAACATTTCCAAGTGTAGGCCAATTCAAAATAGCTTCAACCTTTTTAGGATCCATCTTCAAACCATCAGCTAAAATAACAAATCCCAAATACACAATCTCTTCTTTCATGAATTAACACTTTTTCAAATTTATAAGCAACTTTTCCTCTTTCAATCTTTGTAAAACTTGTCTAACATGCAAAAAAATTTCTTCTTTGGTCTTATTGAATATCAGAATATCATCAAGATATACAATCACAAACATACCCAAAAATTTCTTTAAAACTTCATTCAACAACCTCATAAAAGTACTCGGTGCATTAGTTAAACCAAAAGGCATAACCAACCACTCATACAAACCTTCTTTTGTCTTCAAACAGTCTTCCATTCATCACCTTCCCTGATTTTGATATGATGATATCCACTTTTCAAATCAATTTTGGTGAAATATTTTGCTCCAGTCAAACTATCCATGATGTCATCCATTCTTGGTATAGGAAACCTATACTTCACTATTATCTTGTTGATTGCTTTGGAATCAGTACACATTCTCCATTCCCCATTCTTCTTTGGTGCCAATATAACAGGTACTGCACAGGGACTCAAACTTTCTCTGATCAAACCTTTCTCCACCAACTCTTGAATCTATCAGTTCAATTCCTAATTCTCGGTAGGTGTTAACCGATGAGGTGCCTTATTTGGTAAACTAGCTCTAAGAATTAGATCCATACAATGATCAATACTTGTCTTTGGTGGAAAACCATCAGGTACATTGTTAGAAATGATTTCACTGTACTTGGTGAGGAACTTATCAATCTCTTTAGGAAAACTATCCTCAGTCTTCTTACTCTGCTTGTTAGGGATTACAACAAAACATACATCATTCCTTTTTAAATCTTTAACAAATTTTCTTCCCTCCATTAAGCAAACTTTTACAAATGTGCAAACATTACTGATAGGTTCTTCCATCAAAGGTAACAAGATTTATTTCTTTGCATCAGCCACAATAGTATACTTATGCAATCTCCCATCATATATAGCATGTCTATCATATTGCCAAGGTCTACCCAACAAAATATGACAACAATCCATATGAATGATATCACCCAACACCTTATCATATTATTTTCCAATCTTCAAATTCACATAACATTGTTCACTTACCAGGAGTGTATGCTCATCTTTGATCCATGAAATATGATAGGGCTTTGGATGTTCCAGTCTTTTCAACTGCAATTTAGTGACCATCTCTTCAGATGCCAAATTCTCTGATCTACCACTATCAATGATTACCTTCCAAACTTTATCAGAAACTCTACATCTTGTCTTGAACAAATTTTTCCTTACCAGATCTTCCTTTTTTCTTTCATTCCATAGTGCTCTCCTTACCATCAGATTACTTTCCTTCTTAGGTTCATTCAGTGACTCTTCTTTCACCAATGCATTTCTACTGCTACTAGCCTTCTTAGTTACTTGTGTACATTCAAATGACCTATGTCCTTCTCCATAATTATAACAAGTTCCTTAGAAACTCCCTCTGCTATAACCACCTTGGTAGCTACTGCCTCTACCTCTAGATGAACTTTCACCTTTCCACTAAGTCTTGCCTTTGTCCAGATTTGTCTTCTTAGGTTTAGATCTACCATTTTCACCATTATATCTACCTCTTCCTATAGGGAATCTACCACCTCAACCTCTCTATCTTTTCTCATGTCTCTTGTTCAATTTCTCCTCAGCTTTCAATGCAAATTGATAAGCTTCTTCAATGCTTTCCAACTTAACCAAGCTGATCTCCTCTTGGATGGAAACTCTCAAACCATTAAGGTATCTACCAATTCTTTCCACATCATCTTCATCATGTCCAGATCTGATATCTAGTCTATAGGATTCCTCAGTATACTTTTTTACCAAGCTATCTTTCTGCTTCAAACTTTGCATTTGCCTAACTAGGTTAATATGATAATCACAAGGTAAGAATTTTCCTTTCAATTTATTTACCATCTTATTCCATACCTTGATTTTGTCTTTGCCTTTCCTCTTTCAATCCAATTATAGGTGTTCCCACCATAGGGATGCATGACTCTTCAACTTAGTGCTTGCAATCTTCACCTTCTTGTCTTCAGATATGTTTTCATATTCAAAATACTTTTCCATCTTAGTGATACAGTCCACCAATTCATCAGAATCCAATTTTCCACCATACTCAGGAGGATTGAAATGTGGTGTAGACTTCAAAATTTTCAAAGCCTTCAAAAATCTTTCCTCACCCTAATAAATAACAGGTGCAGGTTCTGCATTTGCCTGTTCTTCTTCAACTTCATCATCACTAACATCTTCAAGATGTCTGCCTCTTCTCTGGGCTGTTTCAACTGCTTCTAGCCTTGCAACAATTTGCCTTAGCATATTTTCCAATCCTGGATCTGCATCTCACCTCCAATGAACCATCTTGACAACCCTCTGCAATTGCAGGTCAGATGGCAATCTGTTACCCCACAACAATCAACTAGGGCTTCAAGAGGAACCAACAAACCTAGATCCGCAGACCTAGATCAAGATCTAACCTGGCTTTGATACCACCTGACATAAGGCATGGGTTGATGAGGGGCTAAAGGATGGAACACCTTGATGAACCAAGCTTGCTCAACACATGCAGAAGCAAACAAACACAACAGTGAGAGAGAGAATGCAGTATCTTTCATTAACTTTCATCATATAAAATCATACATGCCGAGTTGTAAGGCCTTTCCAGTTTCGGCATGATATTACAATGAATCTCAAAAGTCTTCAAACATGCGAGGATCAGTTACAAATCACAATTCTAATGTATATCATCTACCATCTACCCCAAAAAATTGCCTAAACTCCAATCCAACAACTACATTTATACAAGAGTCTACCGAACTGAGTTGGCCTTCAGATCCAAAATCAATGGAAGGAACGGTTAGATCTGGGACCACACACCTCCCAATGATAGATTCCAACATTAAATTTGTGACCCATAATAAATGCACAAGTTGACCCAACAAGAACTCAAAATAAACTACTCGGCAAGTAAGGATGACCGAGCAACAAACAAGCAACACTGAGTGTCAGTGAAACAACCGACCGCCTAGGAGATGACCAACCACACTCAGTAACCAAAGGAAACCAACCAACTACTGACCAACTTGGTAAAAGAAAAAACCAAGCAGCACAAAAAACTCCAAACATATTTTTGGTGAGACAGGATTGCCAAGGACCCAAGATGCTCTTGCATCAAGTTCACATGTATGTGTGCCCCATACTTGCATTATATACAAGAATTTGTTCTTCAAACCGCTTACTGATGTCGATACATATTAGTATGTTATTGGTGAGGAGGATATAGGAGATGCAGCTATAGAGGCTGCAACACCTCATGGAGCATCTATGTCTCATGAGAGTGCTAAGGAGGGGTACGTAGAGACATGGACTCCTATTGATATGGTAAGAGTAAACATTATAAATAAATTTTTCACATGACTTATTTAATTTAAAAATAATTTATTTATTTAGATTAGTTTTAATGATTTCATGCACTTATGTATATATATTTTTTTCCATTTATGTTTAGTCAATGACAGAGGAGGAGTTGAGACAAGTGGATGACTCCACACTTTCGGCCATTTCATTTGACCTTGATACCTATACGGTATATTATAAATTATGTACCCATTAGTTTTTTCTATATAATTTGGTGTACATGCTTCAATCTCTATCAATTAGAGCAATAAAATTCATACTTTTACTAATATATTGTCATCTTATTGTACTCTTGTAGGCTACAACTGATGTCAGTGGGGGGCACGAGGGGGTTCCTTCTACATGTGTCGACAAAGGAAAGGTAATTAATTGTTTAAGATTAATTATGCATGCATATGTATGCCACTTGTGTGTAGTAATAAATATTTTACTTTCACTTTATTGTATAGGGTGTGGTTGTTGATAATGTCCCGACACAGGTTCGGGAGCCTAGGCTAATAGGCATCTCGATTCAGAGTGATAGCCCGATTGTACGTAGACTTTTACATATTGTTATTTGTATTTTGTAACCAGGGTTGTTATGATGAAGTACATTTATATATAATTGACAATCTTTTTACTCTCATAGGTTACTCCCAGTGTGAGGGAGGGCCCACAAGAATATTTGATATCTTTGTTGACCTAGCCCACTATTCCAGAGGAGGGATCAGCAGATGTAAGTTTTAATTTTAGTTCAATCAATTTGTAATTTTATTATGCTATCATCCTATTTTGTAGATTTATTTCTATATGTTGCCCCACTCTACTAATCTCATTATTGCAAATATATATTTATAGGTCGAAGTTGGTATTGGTGGCATTGTCCCTTCGCTACCAAAGACTTATGCTAGGACACTTGATCGTGGTAGGTGCCAGAGAGGCCAGGTACAGATGTTTGTATTCAGTTATAATTTTAATTAAATTAGTGTTTGAATTATATATATATATATATATATATATATATATATATATATATATATATATATATATATATATATATATAAAATAAGCAATCTAACTTGGGTTTGAACTCATTTTTGATGCAGGATCAATAAGAACCAAACACTTCTTCAAAGAGGCTACATTTTGATGATCCCCCTACGACATAGGATGTAGTTTTAGTTTTGTGGTCATTTAGAGATGTCGCTTGGCACATTTTGATTTGGCATATATGCCACATTGTACACCTTGAAACATTGATTTTGTAGACATTTTGAAATGGCATGTGCCATATTTGTATATGGAGATACTTTTGATACATTTGATACTTTCTATATATAGAACATGTTCATTTTTATGTTATATTTGCATCATCTTTTGTATACATATTTATTATTCATGTTTATAGAATTGAATGGTGAATTTATATCTTGACTATGATTATAATTATTATTTAAATTATATCTTGTTGAATTTATATGTCAATTTGTTTGAATTTGTTATAATAGATGTAATAAATTATCCAAATGTAATAATTTATGTAGGCCTAATAAATTAATAGATATAATGAATTTGTTGTCCTAGGTTACATACCTTGGGTCACTTGGGTCGAGCATGGTCTCGAGTGTTCCAATGACTCCGTGGGCGGAATATGGTTGTCATTGGCATTAATCCAGTCAACCATAGCTGATAGAGCAGATGGTTTGATGTCAGGATAGACGGTTTGAAAGATACACTACGGAGCTACTTTCAACTGACCCTCACTGCAAGTTTTGGCATCAAGTGAGATCGCCTTGCCAAATGTGAATGAAGTCGAATCACCCAAAACTGAGAGAGGTTATTGTAGACCTCAGAAACATGATCTTGTAGCCCCTTATGGTTTTTCAATACCTCTCACGAGGTCTGAGATACGAGCCTCAGAAGATCGCTGCCCAATCGTGCTTAGTGCACCTTGGGAACACTTCGGTCAAGCATGGTCGTGAGCATTCTAGTGACTCCGTGGATAGAATAGGGTTGTCACTAGCATTTACCTGGCCAACTAGAGCTGATGAAGTAGATGGTTTGATGCTAGGATGGATGGTTTGAAAGATACACTGCAGAGCTACTTTCAACTGACCCTCACTACAAGTTTTGGCATCAAATAAGATCACCTTTCCAAATGCAAACGAAGTCGAATTGCCCAAAACTGAGAGATGTTATTGTAGAACTTGAAAAAAAGATCATGTAGCCCCTGATGGTTTATCAATACCTCTCACAAGGTCTGAGATACAAGTCTCAGAAGATCGCTACCCAATCGTGCTTAGTGCACCTTGGGGTCACTTGGGTTGAGCGTGGTCACGAGCGTTCCAGTGACTTTGTGGGTGGAATGGGGTTGTTACTAGTGTTTACCCAGCCAACAGGAGCTGATGGAGTAGATGGTTCGATGCCAGGATGAATAGTTTGTAAGATAGACTACGGAGCTAGTTTTAACTGACCCTCACTACAAGTTTTGGCATCGACTGAGATCACCTTGCCAAATGAAAACAAATTCAAATCACCCAAAACCAAGAGAGGTTATTATAGACCCTGGAAATACAATCTTGTAGCCCCTGATGGTTTTTTGATACCTCTCACGAGGTCTAAGATACGAACCTTGGAAGATCGCTGCCCAATCATGCTTAGTGCACCTTGGGGTCACTTGGGTTAAGCATGGTCGCGAGCATTCCAGTGACTGTGTGGGTGGAACAAGGTTGTCACTAGCATTTACCTAGCCAACCAAATCTGATGGAGCAGATGGTTTGATGCTAGGATAGACGGTTTGAAAGATACACTGTGCAGCTACTTTCATCTGACGCTAACTACAAGTTTTGGCATTGACTAATATTGCCTTGGCAAATGCAAATGAAGTCGAATTGCCAAAAATTGAGATAGGTTATTGTAGACCTCAAAAACATAATCCCGTAGCCCCTAATAGTTTGTTCATACATCTCATGAGGTCTAAGATATGAGCCTCGAAAGATCACTGCCCAATCATGCTTAGTGCACATTGGGGTCACTTGGGCCAAGCATGGTCGCGAGCATTCATGTGACTTTGTGGGCAGAACAAGGTTGTCACTAGTGTTTACCCAAAAAACTAGAGCTGATGGAGTAGATGGTTTGATCCTAGGATGAATGGTTTGAAAGATACATTGCAGAGCTACTTTCAACTGACCCTCACTGCAAGTTTTGGCATCGACTTTGATCACCTTCCAAAATGCAAACGAAGTCAAATCGCCCAAAACTAAGAGAGGTTATTGTAGACATCAGAAACATGATCCCATAGCCCCTAATGGTTTATCAATACCTCTCACGACGTCTGAGACACAAGCCTCAGAAGATCTCTGCCCAATCGTGCATAGTGCACCTTGGGGTAACTTGGGTCAAGCATAGTCGCGAGTGTTCCAGTAACTTTTTGGGTAGAACAAAGTTGTTACTATTGTTTACCCGACTAACTAGAGTTGATAGAGTATACGGTTTGATACCAGGATGGACGGTTTGAAAGATACAATGCGGAGCTACTTTCAAGTGACCCTCACTACAAGTTTTGGCATCAACTAAGATCACCTTGCCAAATGCAAACAAAGTCAAATCACCCAAAATTGAGAGAGGTTATTGTAGAGATCGGAATCACAAACTCATAGCCCCTAACAGTTTGTTGATACCTCTGATGAGGTCTGAGATATGGGCATCAAAAGATCACTACCTAATCATGCTTAGTGCACCTTGGGGTCACTTGGGTCAAGCGTGGCTGCGAGCGTTCCAGTGACTCCATGGGTGGAATAGGGTTGTCACTAGCGTTTACCCAGCCAACTAGAGCTGATGGAGAAGATGGTTCGATGCTAGGGCAGATAGTTTGAAAGATACACTGCAGAGCTACTTTCAATTGACCCTCACTACAAGTTTTGGCATCGACTGAGATAGCCTTGCCAAATGCAAATGAAGTTGAATCGCCCAAAATTGAGAGAGGTTATTGTAGACCTTAGAATCACAATCTTGTAGCCCCTGATGGTTTGTCAATACCTCTCATGAGGTTCGAGATATGAGCATCAGAAGGGGAAGGTGAAGGGTAAGGAGAGAGAGAGAGAGAGAGAGAGAGAGATGGGGAGAGAGTAGTAGAGAGAGAGAAGGGGAAGGGGAGAGAGTAGGTGAGATAGAGAGAAGGTGAAGGGAATAGAGTAGGAGAGAGAGAGAAGGGGAAGGAGAGAGAGTAGGAGAGAGAGAGAGAGAGAGAGAGAGAGAGAAGGGGAAGGGGAGAGATTAGGAGAGATAGAGAGAAGGGGAAGGGGAGAGAGTAGGAGAGAGAGATAAGGGGAAGGAGAGAGAGAAGGGGAAGGGGAGAGAGGAGAGAGAAGGAGAAGAGGAGAGAGAAGGAGAAGGGGAGAGAGAGAGAGAGAGAGAGAGAGAGAGAGAGAGAGAGAGAGAGAGAGAGAGAGAGAGAGAGAGAGTAGGTGAGATAGAGATAAGGTGAAGGAGATAGAGTAGGAGAGAGAGAGAGAGAGAAGGGGAAGGAGAGAGAGTAGGAGAGAGAGAGAGAGAGAAGGGGAAGGGGAGAGATTATGAGAGATAGAGAGAAGGGGAAGGGTAGAGAGTAGGAGAGAGAGATAAGGGGAAGGAGAGAGAGTAGGAGAGAGAGAAGGGGAAGGGGAGAGAGGAGAGAGAAGGAGAAGGGGAGAGAGAGAGAGAGAGAGAGAGACTCTCCTTCCCCATCTCTCTCTATCCTAGTCTCTCCTCTTCCCCTTCTCTCTCTCTCTCTCTCCTACTCTCTCCCCATCTTCTTCTCTCTCTATCCTACTCTCCCCTTCCCCTTCTCTCTTTGTTCTCTACTCTCTCCCGTTCTCTCTCTCTCTCTCTCTCTCTCTCTCTCTCTCTCTCTCTCTCTCCTACTCTCTCCCCTTCCCCTTCTCTCTCTCTCTCTCCTACTCTCTCCCCTTCCCCTTCTCTCTCTCTCTCCTACTCTCTCCCCTTCCCCTTCTCTCTCTCTCTCTCAATCGATGCCCATGAATTTTTTAAATGGCTGATTGATTTCCTTTGCTTCTTTCAATGGCCATCCATGATTTTTCTACAATCTTCCAACCTTTCGTACATAGTTGTAAAAAACATATTAGTATATTATACATATTAAATAATATATAATATATGATATATAATGTAACATTTAATATTAATATATATTAAATAATATTTAATGTAAAATATATATTATATAATATTTGGTATATAATTGATATTATATAATATTTAATATATATAATATATAATCTAATATATAGTTTTTGGTATATAATATATCATATGAAGGATGGAGAAATGGGAGGAAGATAAGGGTTGGAGAAATGAAGAGAGAGAAAGGGGAGGGAAAAGTTAAAAATCAAAATTATACTGGCATTTTCAAGTACCCAAAAGTATTGGGTACCCGACTAGGTTCGGTATTGCTTTGTGCACCAAACCTACATCGTCAACTATTGAAATGTCTCAAAAACGTGTTTTTCCCCTATTTCTCTGAGTTCCAGACTTCGACCATGTAGTTGACGACTTTTTTTTCACTAGAATTTGATGAAACAAAAAGGGTATCTTAAGGAGATTATCAACTTTCAATCGATATAACTGTTGTAAATTTTGTATTCGGTAAGTAATTATTAGTTATTTTCTAATTGAGTTACCTCTAAAATGTTGATTTATATACTGATTGAAAAATAACTATAACTTTCAAATGGTATAACATTTTTGAAATCTGAAAAATGCATCACATTCTATGCTTCGCCTACTATAAGGAAATTTTTTTTTTTGCATTTTGTAAAGTTTTGAATGAGTTAAGGTGGTCAGACATAGGAGTTTTTTTATTCTAAAAATGTTGTAGTAGAAAATTCATAATTAATTATTTTTTTGGAATAAAATTATTAAAAAATATGCATCACATCTGGGCATGACTCTACTAATTATATATAAAATCTTATAATAAAATATTATCATTTGATTATGATTAAGGTGGTTAAACATACACCTACTTCTTATTTTTTTCCAAAAATTTTTGTACTGCTGCATTGAAATTTATACTTTTCACCAGTCATACTAACTTTTTTTCAAAAAAGGCCTAGTAGTTTAGAAACTACATTCAATTTTCTACAGATTCTATTATTATAACTATTTGATATTAGATTGATAGCTAGTTGAAATTTTCACGTTAAGTTGACTAACCCTGATTTGCTGATTTTTCATTGCCACTTAAGGGCATAGTTTGGCCCCTCATGATCTTTCACATACCCCCATGTTGAATTGGTTGTCTTGCGTATTCTTCCCTGGAGAAACCATTATGTCATCTTGGGCTCAATACTAAATTCATGCTCTTGTGGATATTGTACAATTACTCCCTCTAATGTCTTGGTTCATTATCTAGCATAGGCTTTAATCTCATGTAACTCCCTTGTGTACCAAATTTTAGGGAAGTCTACTGCATTAAAGCCAGGAGTGTTGTTAGGGATTTTTCTTGTAGGACCAAACTTGGCAAAGGTATGGACTCGATTCTCAGTTTAAGGGGATTCCAAGTTTGCAAGAAAAGCCTAATTGATGAGGATTGGATAAGATCCTCCTTCTACTTCGAGCTCCACGGGACTCAGGCGGGTATTGCCTATGAATAGGTTACTATATTTCAAGCAAGCTTTTGATTAGTGGATTAGGTCTTCACTGTCATGCTATTGTGTTACTCAAATCTACTTCAATGAAAGACGATTCTGTAAATAGCTGAGAACAACCTATTACAGGATATGACAAAGGAAATTGCAAATGTAACAGCATGAACAATGGAAATAAGGATATAAATCCTTCTTCTTTTTATGAGTACAACTCAAGGAAGGTTAATCTCTGGATTCGATTCTCTCTTCAAGGAATCAATAGACTGAAACTGTATCACCTAGATACAGTCATTTTCACAATGTGCATAAACTTAGAAACTAAAATGTACTGGTAATGAAATGAATTTTAGATGACTGAAAGATAAGTGCATAACAAATATCTAGCCAGTGCCTATTCCATTGGGCAAATGAGTCTGAATGTGAATATACAGGAAGATCTCAAGGAAACATAGAAGAATGCTTTACAAACTACCTGCAATCTAAATAGAATGCCTTACAATCTATGCTGTCACTCCTATATTGTAATCATCAAAATCTTAACAAAAATGTCTGCTCTCTGTAACAGCATATGAGGATTTAATCCTTTCCTTGAAAGGAACTCATAATCAATTAAAATAGTTGCCTTACAACCAATATGTTTTCAAATGCCTTACAAGTTAAAACATACAAGAGTAAAACACAAAGTCAAGAGACAATAACAGGATAGGATAGAAATTGCAGTGTGTTTTATTGAAAATGAACCTGCCCATTACATACAAAGCTTGGAAATTTAGGAATTAGACATAGAACTAAGAAATTTGCTCTACAGGAAGGTATTCAATATTCATCCTTTAAGGACATGCTCACAATAGAGCAATCACAAGAACCCTCCAAGAACAAGAAAAAGGAACCCCTAACAAAGAGAAGAGAAGATAAATAGAAGAAGAAGAAACCCTAACAATCATACCTGATCAACACCTGTCTGTTTGAAATTTGATCTCCTTTGTCTTCTCACTCCTCTGAAATCTGATATCCCCAAGCACCTCCAAATCTGATTTCATCTGCCACTGCTAAAATATCTGATTTCTCTGTCATTTTAAAACTCTGACCATATCCCTTCATTCACTAGAAATCTAATCCATTCCCCCTGTTGGTTCTGCAAAATCAATCAAATCTGAAAAAATAATTCTACAAAATCAGATCTCAGATGGAAAAGTGATTACTGGTCTTAGCAACTCATTCAAATCTGATTTTTTCCACCGCCATGGTCTCCGTCGTCTTTTGGCGTTTCCAGAAATATATAATACTGCTATATTTCATTAAAAAATGAATCCCCAGCATTCAAATCTCTGTGCAAGCTCCTGACATGAAATAAATTTGAATTCTCAAAGTTTGAACTTTATAACCTTTTAAATCTTTTATTGTTGGTCTTTTCCTCACACCTCACTAGATTTCACCACTTGTCACCCTTTCATTCGCTGCTCAGACTGGACCCTTAACCTCAATTCATTCAAAGATTTGGAGACTACACTTATCTCCAAATCTCTGGAGTCAACTCCTAACCGTGGTTACCTTGAAAGACCTAGAGAAATCTCTTAGTCTCTAAGTCTCCTAATGACCTCCTTAACTGTAGTTGGATTGGGAGACCTCACGACTAGCTTTAGTCTCCAGATCTCCAAGTCTCCAGATTTCCTTCCAGCAACCTAGCGACAAATGCTAGTCTCTGAATCTCAGAACCATTTGCCTCTAACCGCTTGCATCATGAGATCTCATGACCTCCTTAGTCTCATAATCTTGGAATGATCCTCCTTAACCGCCAACCATCATGAGATTGGGCGACTAGGTTATCTCAAGGTCTCTAAATGTCAACTTTCACTACAGCAATTTGGCGACTAATTGCCACCTCCAGATCGCCAAATTTCCTCTAACTACCAAATTCTTCTCGCGACTACGCGACTGAGTGCCACGTGTCAGCCATATCGTCACCGTCATTCTTTGTCTGCAAAATTTATTCCAGGCCCACTGGCACGGAAATTGAGGTGGGCGATAGGGGGTCGCATGGGCATACCCTCCACCATTTCAACTTACCATGTATGTTTGTGGATTTGGTTATAAAGACTCCAAGTGCTCTTTGCGGCATGCATGTGGGACATTATTTTAGAGGTTTTTAAAGACTTCTATGTATTTCTGTTCAAAATATGGGGCCCACTGTGCACTACATTCTTCCAGCCAAGGGGCCCACCGAAAGTCTCCTGATTTCACATTTACAATACATTGCGATTGCCAAAGTATATAAATACTACAAAAGCCTGTTGCCTGCCGGATGTGGGATATATCCCTATATCGTCTTAAAATGGAAGCACTTCCATGTTAAGAGCATTTAGCCCTCCGAGTAAGTGGTTTGGGGTCATGTTAAGCACCTTGATTAGGTCTTGCCATGTATTTGGCTTCCCCCCCACTTTCCACTTCTCTGCATTTGATTTCTTCATTCTAGGTGAAATTAGGGTTAAGGTCTTAAGGAATTTCCTGAATTTCCCTCTTCCATGGCTTTATTTTCTAGGTAGGATTCTTAAATGAGACCTCCTAGTCCTTCATCACATCAAACAGAGGATTTTCTGTTTGTTCCTGACACTGGGTCCTAATTAGATATCAATTTCTAAGTTTCTGGCATCTCCTGGAACCTCTGCTACAAATCCTAACAAAGTTAGGGTCTGAGGTCAATGTCGACCTCGACCCTGACTAGGTCAGGGTCGACCTTGACCTTGACTAGGTCAGGGTCGACCTCGACCTTGACCTTTTCCCGCTGGGATTTCAAATTGTCATCTGTCGGTAGTTTGGCTTTCGAGATAATTATTTCTCCGCCTTCGGGTTGGCTATTTCAGGCTCCAAAATGGTAAATCCTTTAATTGTATTTAATCTAGGTATATTTTTTAAAGGTGAGGACCTAACTGAGATTTAATTCTCCAAGGTGGCCCATCTACAGGAGTGTGCCCTAGATCACTATAAAAGGAGGCCTTCCTCTCTCATTTTCTCATCCACACTCAAGCAATTTCATGTGCAAGCTCTCAAGTGCAAGCAAGTGAGTTCAAGCATTCAAGCAAGTCTTCAAGCATTCATCTATCAAGGAGTTCCATTGTTAGCTATTGAAGGATTCAATCTCTTTGGAGCCCCCTTGAAGATTCATCCTTCTCCATTCATTCAAGCCTTCTCATATGCAAAGATCAAGTCAAGATTGGTGTTGAAGATCAAAATACTATTGATTGGAGACATCCTACATTCAAGCATTCCTACTTGTGGATTTGAGGATTCAAATTCTCTACAAGGACTTCAACATAAGTAAGGTGATTTGTTTCAATTACGTTGTTTATACACAATATATTTCAATTCATTTTCAAAGTTAATTCCTAAATTGGGGTTTGACCAAGGCAAACCCCCCATACAACCAAAAACTCCCATTTTCTTGTAGGTACAGGTGCGAAATCTCAGATCTGAGAGTGAATTTGGATACCCTTTTCGGCAATCTTTCAGGATCTGTGAACCAAATCGGAATCGGATTTCAAATAAATAATGTGGTCTTTGACTTTTTAAAAGGTCAAAGTTGACCTGTGTGAATTTGGAGAAAAGATTTCTTGGTTTTGTCCACCTCGACATTTCCAGTCTAGAACAAGTGACATAATCTTCAGAAAGTTCATATAGAAGCCAGAATTCAGCATTTTCCAGATCTGCCCTAATTCAAGGTTAGTATTTGCACTTCAATTATTTCAATTTCAAGAATAACACACATTCTACCTAGGGGAAACATCAGATTTGTTCTTTCTTTCATATTCACCATAAATTGATTCGATTGTGTATTAACCTCTAGGTTGATCAAATCGGATCTCTTTCTTGGAGAATTTGGGTTTGAGAATAGATCTCATATTTCCCCCTTAAAATAAATGAATGATGTTGAATACATTTTAAGTTCATTCAATCCCAAACACCGAATCTCACATAACTTACTCAGATTCACCATTCACTTCATTTTTCTCCTTAATGTGCAAGTGCTGGCTTGTATCGTCAATGGGTCTTCTTCATTTTGTGACCTAGCAACTTCCACGCACATCTCCTTGGTCTCACGTCTACTCCCCAATCTCTTGCGAGTATCAAAGAAACGGTAGGGAGAACTGCAACCATTTAAGATGGAGCTGCACCTGGATTAGACGGGAATATCCTTCACCTTAAGAAGTGTCCTGACGTGTTTGTCTCCATTCAAATTACCTCCAATCTTTGCGCAAAGCCCCCTTTTATACATTGCATACCCTTCGCATCATTGTATAAAGCATGTGCTGGTGTTTTGGTTACTAAACAGTCCCCCTTTTGTGGTTTACACTGGCAATCAAAATGTATTATGTTGGCATTGTTCTTTAAAAACGTGGACTCCCTTCATTAATTGGATGCTCATAGTGTAGTAGAGCATCCTCACAGCCAAGTCCTACAACACCTAACGCCATGTGTGTCACTACTGAAGCTGTTGTTTGCCTATGCACAAGATCTCGATCCATAAGTGCATCTTCAAGTAATGGTGTCACAGCATATACGTAATATTTTCCCATCTCCCAAATATATTCGAAAAGAAATGAAAGTGACTTAAGAACACCAATCTGAACATTTAACTCTGGCACCCGATATTCATTCATGAGTGCTGGCAGAACAGTGAATGGAGAACAAGTTTCTGCTACTATAGCAATAGCTACTATTGTATAGATGCGGTTCTGACGATCTTGAACCTTCAAATTATTCAACAAAGTGGAAAGTACATCGTGTGGTCCAATTGCCTTTGCAATGTATCCAAATGAATTCACTATTGCCCTTCGAATCCCCTTCTTATGGGCTTTCAACATGTCCAACAGTTCAAAGCAGATTCTCATCCACTCTCGCGCAGGTACAAACTCTGCTCCCCTGTTAGCAATTCTTCCAACAAGATCTATACAATTCTCCTGGACTTTTTCATATCTATTAAGCATTTTTTTTTTCTGTATAATCTAAACAAACATCAATAACTCTGGACGACTGAATACATTATTAGACTCATCATCTAGAGTGGGGTAAGCAGCCACGAGTCCATCTTGAGCTCCAATGTATAGTGAGTTATAAATCTTCCAGTACACCTCACGTACTTTTCTTGCTGGATGAAATAAACCTTGGAGGCAGTAATTGAGAACAACTGCTGCTCCTAAAGTAACTCGCACTCCTTCAATTGCTTCCATGATAGCATTTATGACATGAGGTGAGGTCTCAAATATATTTGGCCATACATAATTTAGCAATAGCATCCCTTAATAATCGCATGATGGCCTCCCCATCAATACTTGTGTGCTGGCTAGAGCTGATAGCATTCACTATTGTTTCTATTCATTAGCACTAGCATATAATGCCCCACGCATCATACCTGAAAACTCCACTATTCACGCTGCCTTGATATATGCATAAGCCATGTGAATTAATCATATTACCTGCTGGTTTACGGTGGCATCCACTATATTTAGTGTTTCTTCTACATTCATTCATGTGAGCCTCCCCACTTTAGCTTTGCACAAGTTTATTTAACAAATACCACCTCTAACATTTGTGCAAGGCAGTCCCATTATACAAGCAACTCCTTTAAACGATGGCCCAATCTTCATTATTTTCCCCTTTTGCATTATTTGCACTCTCCAAGTCTTTACACAAATGGCAACCAAAATGGCAAGTCTTTATCAAACCAGGAATCATCAGCATGCTGACAGAAATGCTCTTCTATGTTTATAATCAGTGGCACCGGCCAAATCCAATGATGCTATATTTGATAGAGGAGGGCACTCCAGACTACAATGCAATCATCAACACATTTCTAATAATGATAGAGTAATTTGAGAACGAGAATAATACATGTGAGGACATTACATCGAAAGAGATAGACTGGACTACTCCTTTTGATTCTTACTGTTTCTTAACATTAGTGTACTACAATTATATGTCACGCCCCATTTCTTTGAGATATTCTTATCTCCCTAGATCTAGATTCAAACATGTTGCCGTATGCTTGAAGAACAGTTAAGAACATGAGGTGATCCAACTCCACACTTGTGAACTAACATCAGTAAGCTGGAGCACTAATACTATACCTCTAACCATCTTTTCTGTTAACCCACCCATCTCCACCATGGTTCAATACACCAAAAATTATAATCACACCACTTAAATTTTTAACCTTCGCAAAGATCGCCAAATAACAATAGTTGACATCCGGGACAAGCATTAAAAACTGACCAAACGGCCTCCAACATGTTAACATGCTTGCCAAAGGAAAATGCCCAGAAAAATATGAGCCAGAAGATATTGATGGTAAAAAATGGCCACAAAGAAATATTGCTTGCCCGCACCTTCAAAATCACACAAGTTAGCTCCGGAACTGGCCTTAAAAACTGACCCATTGAAACTTGCATAACCCGTCAATTCAGGCACTGATTCACTCTCACACACGGAATACGTAGCCATAATCAGCTTGCTCCGAAGATCAAGTAGTCAATCACAATCAATCAGCAAAGTCAGCCTCTCAATATTATTCAGGATTTAAAACTGTGAAATATACAGAAATTGGATTTGGAATTGAGCTAGAAAAATGATCAGATGGATTGGTAGGAACCTCCAAATCCACAGGTAGATAGTCCTCCAGATCGTCAATACAGAACAACTTTCAATTATGTCGGATCAAGGACATGGCGCAAAATACAAGGTCTCAAAGTAGGGCATTTAATTCTGGATTCTGCACTTCCAGTGAAACTTTTAATAAATTAGAAATGGAAATGCACTGGCACAGTGGATAACTGGATTGGTGCAAGTCTGAAAACCCATGGGATGGTACACTTTCAAGTTTGCAACATAGGAGAAAACTCAATTGTGTCGGGCGTTCAACTGGGTACAAAGTACAAAGCTTCAAAGTAGGATACTTAGAAATCTGAACAATGTACTTTGATAAAAATTAATAATCTACAAATGAAATGGCCCCGACAAACATGACAGACGGGCATATGAGAGGCTTAAATTTGGAAAGATGGTTCACTCCCAAGCCTACAACATGATGCCACAACTGGCATGTTATGATCAATCACAGGACATAAGATGCAATCAACTGAATAGGGCCTCCAACTAAACTGTGCAACTGTCCTTCATCAATTTTTTTAGAAACTGCATATGGAATCGGATTGGCAAATTGGGCAAATGGATTCGTCATGGCCTATAAACTGAAACATAAGGAGTATTTGACCACTGAAAAATGGGGCAAAAAGAATTTTCTCAAATTAGTCAAATGATGAAAAGTTATGATCAGCCAAACAGGGCCATTGAGAAAACTGGACAGAACAGAGAAATAAGACTTTTCTGAGCAACCGACTTTGAGGAATCCAAAAACCTATCAAACGAATTTGAAATATCTTGAGTTTTGAAACATAGGCTCTCTGATATACATGCTAAACACTCCCAAAGTGGCGGGCTATGAAATTCAACAGAGTACAAGATATTCAAAGACAAACAGGGCTTGTAACAGTTATTTGACACTTGGGCAAAAATACAAATTTCAGTGAATACCTTAAAATGGCTACTCCCTAAACATATCAAATTTGAAATTTAGGAGCTGGAACCCACTACACATGTCATATGAAAGGTGTTGAACCTATTACCCAAGTTGTACCTCATGAAAATCTTCAGGATATCCTTTTCTTGCCCACCGATCAAACCTTCTCACAAAATTTTAGGAGTACCTACTTTGCCTTATAGAGAAATTTTCAATTGGTCACTCCAAATTTGTGTCAAATTTTGAGAGCACCAACGAGTGCCTTGAAATTAGTTTGAATAATAATTTTTCCCTTGTTTAGAACTATACATAGTTATGTTAATGAAATAAGATGTTAAGAAGGGTGCTCTCTTAGTAGTTAACTTTACATAGCATTTGATAGAAACCATTTAACGTTTAGAATTCAAAATAGAGTTTTATATTCATTAGTTTTTTTAAAAAAAATTAGACATGTCATTATGTTGAATATATTAAAATAGTTTTTTTAATAGATTGGTAAATAATTTTGTTAGAGTGGTCAAAATGTAATTGCCATTGCTTTTACTAATATCTTTTACATGTAGTAGTTAATAAATTATCTTGAACTAAATTCTAATATAGGGGATGAATTTTTAAGCTGATAGGCTTTATGTGGGAGCTTTGCTCCCGGAAATGTATTTTTCCTACTGGATAGTTGTCAGTCCTCTTCCCAAATAGTTTCTTTTCCAGTTATAAAAAACACCTAAATTTTTCTTCTCTCTTTTTTCATTTGAAATTAGCAAAAATCGATTTGAAATAGTATGTTACCTTATTTTAAATTTTTCTTTTATTTTATCTTTTCCATTATAGAAATTTAAATTGTTACATATGATTTCAGAATTATTTTATTTATTTAGTTGTGTTGTTTTTTTGTCTACATCTTTATTTCTATAATTGATTGATATTAATATAATATAAAATATTCAATTACTTGTATTTATATAAATTATTTGTAAATAATATTTTTCTTTTTAATTAATTATTTTAATATAATAATAAACATCTTTATAATTATCATATATTTAATTTAAATAAAATTTTCTTATCTTCAATAGCTACTACTTAGTTTCATACTTTTTTTCCTTTACTTTGTAATGGGTGCACTATATCCTTTGAAATCTTATATTAATTTATTATTTATCTATTTTGTGTGTAAACTCCTATTGGCTCTCGTTGCATGCACAAAAGCATGCAACTGCTAGTATTAATTATCCTAATAAATAAATTAGTTAGCTATCTTTTTGTCATAAGATTGAATCATTCATACTAATGATGATGATAATTTGATTTGAACTATAAGACCTCATAAAGAAACATTATAATTGATGGAGTGTTCTTATGTAGTGGTGATCTTTTTAGAAAATTATAAATTTGTAATTGCTTGTTTGAGAATCATATGATAGTAGATATTATCATTTATTTATTAGTTAGAAAACATATTTCTTTTAATCAGTAAATGTTTAAATAATGTTTCAAAATATTTATTTAATAAATTATTTAGTATTAATTGTTGAAAGATCTTATTATTCACATAGTAAGGTTTAGTTCTAATTTAATAGGATCATAAATTGTCTTGGCAACATTATATTTGATCAAGTGTTTCCTTAGGAATTGGGGTATCCTTTTCTTAGAATTTGGGTTCTTTGTTTATACTTGTCTGAGTTTGTTTAAAATACAAGATAAGTGTATTTGCAAGAGAATTTCAATATAGTTTTGTATTAATATAGATATGCCATGTGTTACTTCATTGTAAGAGATATCAACAAATTATGTACCATTAGTCCATTAGTCTAAGATTTCTTATGGTTTATCATAGGTCAATATGGTGGACAAGTTTCTTCGATGCTTATATGGAGGGTCTATTTTCTATTTTTGGTCTTTTACAGTTGGATTTTATTATTGGTGATTTGATGATAAGTGTACCATAATATTTGATGATATTGATCCAAAAGAGGACTTATACATGAGTTATGATGTTTTGGTTTAAGGTTATGTTTTTGAACTTAGAAAGTTCCTATGATATTTTCATTATCTTGTGTACATGATACCAATTTTGAAGTCCTCTTTGTTATGATGGATTGTAGATCCTATTGATAATTTTGTGTTTATTCTCTAAACTATACTTATTTGGTTTCTTCGATGAAGAGGATTTTGCGAGGATTCATTAGAGATTATTTTTCCTTCATCGATTCTTTTGGGTCTTCAGTTTGGAGTATATGAGGGTTTTTTAGGAGCATTGTTAGGAGAGTTGCTCATGATGGGGGTCAAGGCCCAAAGTGGTCAGTTTAGGATAACCTAGTATGGAGTTTTCATCAAGTGAAAATATAATAAAATGAACTGGGATGGGATACACATTAACAAGATAACTAAGTAGCCTCACCCATGGCCTTGAGTGTTTGTATAGACCAAGGATGGGCTGGAGAAGGCCTATCTATTCGTGGGGCGTTGATCTAGAAAATTAACTCCCTTGACGTCATAAAAGGTTTATGATTCCACATGAGTTCCACTTGGGGGACGGGGTCTGGAGGGAGGGATAGAGAATGACAAGATAACCCAAGAGTGGGAGCTATCTGATGACACTCTCTGACATGTGTCTTAGCATTCCCTCCATTTAGCCTTGTGAGTCACCTTTGGTAACTTATGCTATCCCTGTTGTTTACCCAAGTACATTCTCTATGCTATTCTTTGGTTTGGATGTTCTTTATTTTTTCCTTGCATGTGTTTCTTGTGTGCTCTGGGGCCTTGTGTTATCTCCTATCTTGAGGGAGTGGACATTAGGATTCCACATTGTTGGATAGAAAATATTATACCCATCGAGTATTTTTTCAAATTTGGTTCAAAAGCCCCTGGATGATCATGCTTCTTCACTATGTTTCTTGTGCAGCTTCTAATTCATGTTGGCATAACTATTATTGTCGTACATAATGTATCATGATGTGTACATTCATATGGGTGTAAGGATGTATTATTGTAACATTATCTACATGATCATATTGATGTATTGTAGTATTGTAATATCCTCGAGGAGATGAATGTAGGGTGTATATGCAAATGTGTTTCAATAATTACATGTAATTTGTAAATAAACATGTATCTAGATAGTTACTTGTAATGTAATGGAAGAAGTGGTAAATATGTTAATCTAGAATTGATCATATGACTATATGTTATCTGGTTGTAATGTTTAAATACTATCATTCATATTGTAAATTTAATCATAGTTTCATAGAAAATTTAATGTATTGTCATGTTTGTTCTATGTTTCTAGTAGTGACATTGGGGAACCTAAGAGGAGTTTGATGTTTAACATTCATGTTCACATCTAACCTAATGCATCAATGAGTATGAAATTGTAATATTAGCTATATTCTTTATTTTATTTTTAATCTACTATTATCTTAGTTTATTGAGTTATCCTCTCAGGTTCCCCGACGGGGTGTTATGAATACCACTAAGTTCTTTGACTACGAAAATATCATGACTATTGCCTACGGGATTAAAAAAGAGATTCCTCACCTTTGGAAAAAGAATCACTATCTCCCACTCATTTTCATGCATATGCACTACTCTGTGAAACACAACTTTAGTTTGTTTTCATTGTCATTAGTCGAATATTTAAACTTTACCGAAGGAAATAGACCAAGATCACTCCCAATTTCCACACTTTTCTTTTGGGTGCAATAAGACCCAAAACTAGATAATTCTTATTTATGTAAAATCTATTTATTGAGTTGAGATTGTTTTGGAATCAAGAAAATTTCAATGAGTGAGTTTTTTTATACTGAAAAGGTTTTTGGTTTTCATGATCTGGAACAAATCAATTGACAAAAGAAGTAAGAAAATGTTATAAAACATAGTTTTATCATTAGGGATGAAGTCATTGTATACCAAGCCACAATTGAACAACAAAATAATTCACTCATATCATTAATACTGATAAATTTTTGCATAATATTTGTCATTAATACATCTCTAATACCATTTTTTTCATCCAATATTATAGTTACACTCCACTAATGTCGCCCTTTGAGAAGTTTTCTAACATAGTATGCCACGTTGTAAAATAGACCAATGAACAAGAATACATTCAAGATGTCCCATATGATCAAGAACATTGAGAGAATAGCACCAAATGGAATTGCTAATGCAATCCAAATATTGTACCTCACTAGTGTAATTAAACATAAACTATTTGGAATTAGAGCGTACAACATATATACTAAGAGGAACCAGAAAAAGAATATTCCATACAATCTCCGCTAACCATGCAGGTGGTGCGATGATCATATGCAACACTGCTCCAAATGCCACAACCAATGAGATCAATGCTAACCCCAATAAGTGAACACTCACTATGACCTAGGATATCACTTGTTGTTCATCTTCTCCTGCATACTAGACAAGAATAGTTGATGTCATAAAGGCACAAAATGAGAATGTGTTGCATATCACAAATAGTTTGAATAAAAGGGCATCATTGAATACAACTTTTGTATTCTCTCCTGGTTGTGAAAAAATTCCTCCTGGTAAACTGAAGGATGTAGCAAACGACACTGTCACAACCAACACTGTATTTATGAATAAATTTTTGGCGTTGATCCTCAATTTAGGAGGTGATAGCCCCATCATCCTTGTATCTTCCAAAATCTCTAGAGTCAGTTGTGCACTATGGATTTGAAGTACTTTTATGATCTGCACGAATGAGAATGTCATCATGAAGAGAAATCACTTAAAATATAAATATAATAAATATGTTAAATCATTCAAACTAATTACTTACACTCTGGTAAAGTATGACATCCTTTTTAATATTTTCCATTGCTATGTGTAGCGTAGCTCGCCCTGTGTTGTCACCATGATTAAGGGACTCCTTTGACATTAAGGACAATAACATATTTTTTAATTGGTATAATTCTTGGATATTGGGTGTTTGAGCAAGCCTCACTGCATTTATTACAGCTTGATGAAGAGGTTTTCTGTTGTTGTTGTTAACCACTTCTATACAACCTTGGCCATATCTCAGTAGGACGCATACTAGATCATATATTTCTCATTCCACTTTCATGTCAAGTGGGGTTTGTCTTTTGTTATCCTAATTGTAACTCAAAGAATTATCTACTCTCAAAAGTAGTTTGACTATCTTAATGGAGTTATGACCACGTGTTAAATCTAGCCCCACAATGCCAGCCGGTGGAGAAGATAATATAAGCATGTGCATCGTTGTTCTTCCACAACCATCTATTTGTTTTCCATATCAGGCAGGAGTTGAAGAAGTTTCTTAGCAACACCTAAACAATTTATATCAGCGGGAAATAAGAAACCACTCACAAGAAATATACAAACTATTGGAATGAGTACTCTTTATTCTTTTTCTTATAATAAAAATAATCTAAAAACCAAGGATTAGGAAATATTGCTTCTCAGGTTTGCTAATTTGTTGTAGAAAAAATCACTTAATTACCTATATGTTCATAGAAAACCACATAATGAAGTGGTGTTTGGACATTGTGTCTTCTCACATTGGTGTTGGAATTCATGAAAGGCAATAATTTGTCAACTATGTCTTTGTGATCACTCTAGGAAGCTATAAATATCGCCGTCTCACCCTCATGATTTGATATGCTGGTCAGATCTTGATGGTGGCTATGCTTTTGTAGTACCTTCACAACTTTATAATTTCCCTCTTTTGCCTCTTTTGCAGCTTTGTGAAGAGCAATATTTCCTTCATGATTTTGTTACCTCTAAAGATTTTCATCCTCTACATCTCCTTCCATTAGGTCAAGGATATTTTCCACCAATTCATGATGACCATGAAGGCCTGCAAGGTGAAGTACACTATTTCCATATGAATTTGTTGCCTTAAATTCATGACCTGCTACTATATCTTTGTTGAACTCTTGAAGAAGTCTTTCAATAAATTGAAGATTACCTCCAGAAAGTGCACTATTCTGTATGGGGTAAGCTCTTGGAAAATATTGAGTTTTGCCTCAATGACCTTGTTAAGTTCAAACACGTTTCCCCTTTCTGTGGCTATGTATAACCAACTGTTCATTTCTGGGAAAAGATGGGTAGATTCATCCATATTAGTGCTCAGAAACTCAGAATACCATCTAACTGGCGATATATATATATGTGTGTGTCTTGTCTAACGTCAATGATGTCCCACTAAAAATTAGATTATTTGAAAATGAGTTAGTCTAAAATTAAAAGAGTCTGAGGATTAGAATGAGATTGGTTTTTCAAAAGGAAGTCTACTTTTTTCGAATGGAAATGGAATTTCTTCTAGGTCACATGTTCAGGCGATATTATATAAGTAAGAAAAGAATAGAATATGTAGCCAATAAAGAAGAACATGCTCATACAGTCATTTTTCATAATTCATAATTAATACATAGATGATTAGGGTAAGCTATACCTTGTATTACCTTTTTCAATCATCTAGAAACTAGCCACGTTTATCAATTTTCATTAACATTATAAAGCTTATTAAAAAATGATCATAAAAATAAATAGGGAAGACACATGTTCGTTCTAACGAATTCCATATGAAAAGACTGAAAGATAAGCAAACACCACTAAAGAGGATCATGTTTGTGCAAGTAGACGTCACTAGAGTAGACTGGTAAGTAAAGTCCGTTGGTCGCTTGAGATGTGCATTTTCTATTGCCTTTTACAACAAGAAATTAGTAGCAAGAGCTTTTCATTAAAAGTCTATATTAAAATTTATCTGCCTATCAATCTCGTCTAATTGTTTGATGATTATTTTTGTTATTGGAAATTATGGCGGAAGGGTTTAACGAATCAATCTTCCTCGGATATCAAAAGGATATGTTTTTCAGATTGTATTCATTTGTTCAGCCTGCCGTGCTGCACTATTTTGTTGGGGTCTGTGAGATATCAAAAGGATGGATTTGAAGTGGGTCCGTGTGGACTCTTAATTTTCTCTGTCAAGGTAAAATCAAAGAATGAAGAATAACTTTAGATCGAATGGGTGTTTGAAAGAGAGGATTGAATGACACATTGTGATTATTAATTGGGGTTGTTGTAGACGGCTTGTTCCAACTGGTAGATCTTGTTCTTTCTAGTCTTTACTAGAATAGTTGATAGATATAGTCCATTTGCAAAAAGAACCTATCTCAACGATCAAGCATGTTTGTTCATCATATATTTCCATGTTGGATTTGATTGAATATAAGGAGAATTCAAATCTAATAGTGTTTGATTAGATTTATTGGACCGAGTTCACTTTCTTAGACTAGCTATGGCATTGAAGATAAATTATTTTCTTCATTCCATTGTAGCAATCGGTAGGACTTTTTCATCAAACGCTCAAGAGAGAAAGATAACTATATATAAATGCATCCTTTTAGCCATTGATCTCTGCTTGATTCATTTAGGTTCTTGTTAGAAAATATGAATTGGATTTAATAGGTGAATTATGAAGCTCTTCCTTTCAAATGTTGTTTATTTCAAGATTATGGCCATCTTTAGAGAAATTGTTTAAAATATATCTATGAGGATTCTTCTCCTTAAAAAGCGGTAACTATGGTGAAAGAAAATGAAAATGCAAAAGCCTCAATTGGCCTCAATTGGAATTGGAAGACCTGACTTAACTAGGTTTATTCTATGTGGCATTGGATTAGAAAAACCATTAATATTTATTAAAAAAGAATTTATCTAGGGAAAATTTAAATGATGTATTTAATATTATTAAGATTTTTGAGGAAATTATTTCTACATTCGCCTACTTTAATTCAAAATCATTTGAACAATTAGGACTTAGTGTTTCTGATGCACAATCGTTTGTCTTCAAAAGGTCTTGGTGCACATCATGAAAACAATTTGGTTGATATTGATTTGAGTTATATGGTTCTTGTTTTAAATGATGTTATAGTTGTGAAATATAGAGATTGTGTTATGTCAACTCTCTTTCATGATATTGGAATTAAATAAGGTGTTTGTATCAAAAAGAAAAACCCCACATCATTAGTTCTTTGACAATGGTTCTTCAATGGGAAAAAAATATTCAAGAGAAAGTAGAAATGAAAAAGGAAACATTGATTGAATCTAAAGTGATTTAGGAGAAAGAGAAAATGAAAAAAGAAATATTTATTGAACCTATAATTATTTATATTTTAGTTTCCCATTTCTCTTTCCTTAAAAAATGAGTATTTTCTCATTAAATTTTAATGGTTCAAGTAGATCCTTATCTTACAAGGCTATCCAAGATCACATTAAAACTCATAAATCTAATAGTATTTACCTATGAAATATTGCTTTATGGAGTACATGTTTGCTATGTTTTTTATTGTTGAAAGGAAGTCAATGTCAATGTATGGGTGCACAACAATATGCCAATGGTTTAGCTTTTTTGGATGCCTCTTATCTATGTAGACCTTTATTGTGGTTAATGTGTAAGAATTCCTTATCTTTTGTATGTGCTTGTTTTTAATCAATAATCAAATTTTATTATATAGTATTTATGTGCTAACAAATCGAGGCAAGGTATTTTTTCGTGGTTTCATATTTAGCTTTTTTATTTAATATTTTTCTATTAATTATATTTTGGATGGGGATATTAGTATTATTCTTTCTATTGATGATAAATTTGGGGGATTAAGTAGAATTGATTCTTCTTCATCTTTGTTCAATTGATAGGAGATCTTCAAATAATAGAAGATCTTTGGCTCCTATTTGTTTTTTCAAAGTATTTGGATAGATTTATAGTTCCAACTAAATGGATCAGGAATAACTTGATTACAAAATTTAAAAGTTTGTAATAGCCAGGTTCTTATGACTAGTGCATTAAAAAATTTGATTTCTTTTCTCGGTTCCTTAGAAATAAATATTCAAGTTTTGAATAAAGTGGCTTTAATGTCAAACACTCAATGAAAATATGGTAGTTTTCTTGTTACAATATAGACCTTCCTCTAATAGTACAATGTGTCCCCCTTTTAAATATGGTACTGGTAATCTTTTTCACTAAAAAATAGCTACCAGAAAAGTTGAATGAAGTAAACTACTGGAAATTAAATAACTAGGTATGACTAAAGAAAGGTCTCTAAAAGATTTCTCTTATTCCAATAAGATTTATAAATTTAATTTTGAGAAGAGGTCAACATAATCCTTGGCTCTAGTATCAAGATCATAAAAATTTCTTCTAACATAGTTCAGTTGATAGGAGATGAAGTGATGTTATTTTATTTATCTTATCTTCTAAGGTATTTAGTTGGCTTCTCCATGGTGAAATGAACTTCTAGAAAAAAGGCTAGTGATCAGTTACAAACCTTAAAATAGGTGTTTGTTAGATAATCAACATCCCTTAATAGGAAATGACTATATCTAGCAAACAATTCAGGGAAGTCATATATATTCTAAATTTGATTTAACAAAGGATTTTGGAAAATCTCTATTCATCTTGTTAATTGATATAAAACAACCTTCTTTGTGCCTCAAAGAATTTATGAATAGGATGTGCTTCCATTTGGTATCAAAACTGCTCTAGGCATATTTTAGCTCCATATGGATATCATCTTTCATAAATATTCTAAATTCATATTTCCCTACATTTATGATATTCTTGTTTTTAGTGAGAGCCCTTCCACTAATCCTGATCATCTTCACTAGTTTATAAATCTTTGTCAACACCATGGTTTAGTAGTTAATCCTTCCAAGAGTCATTTTGTTCAGGATTCTATTATTTTCATTTATTTGTCTTCTTCTAAGGGGGAAGAATGGAGGCACAAAAATACATCTTCTCATGGATTTCCAATCTCTAGGTTACTAATCTAAAAGAGCTTCAATGATTTCTTGGTCTTGTCAATTATATTTGAGGATTTTCTTTCAATTTGGAAACTTAAGGTTCTAAAGTACTTATCCACTTGGGGTTGAATTTTTTTGGCTTCTTTCTAATTTATGTTCTATGCAATAGAATGATCTTTGTATCATTTTATCCTTCCCTTTTTTATCATGTCCATAAATTCATTTCGTGTCTCTATCATAGCTATGTGCAAATGTTAGTTTTTCTTTTATATTTTTTTGGTTAAAAGTATATCATAGAAAACCAAGTTATATCATAAGAGTAATTTTTACCTCTAAAATTAAAAGGAATATCATCCATTCAATGGAGATCTCTCCAATTATTAGTTTCTAGTTGTCTTCCATCTTAGGCATACTAAGGCATTTCTAAGGTTATTTTGGGAAGGAAAAATCTGCAACTAACAACACTCAAGGTCAATGTTCATTAGGCAATAATAGTAAATATCTATCTCAAAACCATACCATCAATAATGAAAGGTCTCAATAAGGTAACAAAATGGTCAAAATCTCAATGTATGCATCTTTTGCCAAGGGTTTCCATCGCACAATGAACATTATAAAAAATGTAGCATATAGTACCCATGTAAATACATACATGTCACAGGTCACCTAGATAGTCTGATCAAATGTACCTATTAAAATAATAAATATTTTAGGGATAATATTTAGAATGATCCCACATATACACGCAAATAATATCATTAAGAGGTGGATCTCACAAAATCAAAGGCAATTGTGATAAGAATCTATATGAACTTTGTAATGGAAGGGTTTCCATGGTTATGCATTTCAAAGTATTTGATATTAAGTGCTAAATTAGGAGAGATGAAAGATATTATAGAATTTTGATGCAAGATCTACTAAAAGAATATATTTTGACTATTCTACAATGAATAAATTATCTAGGTGTTATAAAAATAGGCTACATAAATAATTGAAAAAATAAATGTTCACGTTGATGATAATATACATGATAAAGAAAAAAATCAAGAATTTTATAATGAAAAGGAAGAGATCTACAAAGAAGAACAAGAAAAAGAAGCTAAAAATTAGAATTCTACCACAACAATGAATGTACCTAAGAAACCCTCAATGTTTATTAACCTAAATCATCTTGAAGACAGTCATTAGTAACATGCTAACAAAAATGGAGACAAGAAGAAGATTAGCAACCATACTAAAGGAAATGGCTTTACTTTCTATGATTCAAGACCCAAATATTTCATGGAAGATAACCAAGACACAAATTGGGTAAGGGGCATGGAAGAAGAGTTAAATGAGACAAATAGTAGTGAAACCTAAAAACTTGTTCAAATATCCCAAAAAGAATGTTATCGGTACCAAATGGGTCCTCAAAAATAAATTAAATGAAGATGGTCAATTGGTGAAAAAATAAATAGATCGAGGTGAAGTGTGTACCGTATTAAATTGGACACACTTCAATTTATGACCTTTTATCTCCTCTTTAGTATGTTTTGTATTTCACAATTACACTTTGAGCACACACTCTTTCCCCTTATCTCTCTCTCTCTCTCTCTCTCCTAGGCAAAATTGAGGTAGGACCTAACACTTCCTCCTGGATGTCCTTGTTTTTCATTCATAGGTTGAAGTAGGATCTAATTTCTAGGTAACCTCCTCTTTCTAGGCCCCATTTTCCCAAATTTAACTTTAGATTATCAAACCTTGATACACATTATACTTAGAATCCCTGCAGATCTAGAAGCTAGGTTATAAACCCAAGATCTCAGCACCTTAGGGAACAGTCGATCAAGTAGACCTATTCCTAGGTGGTTGGGGATTTTTGGGCACAGACCTATTTATAAAGTTTTGGTAATTCACGCTCATTGCAGTTGGCTCCCATGGGGGTAATTTGAGAAATTCACTATAAAATGGCACTCAAAGTCCTATTTTTCAATAAGGAAAACATAATGATGGATAATGGAATAATGGTACAAGTTCTTGAGAATACCCCAATCTGACATAGAGCAATTACAAGGTGGAAACTAAGGGCTAGATCTTGTTCTTTCATTGCAAAGTGAGGACTTCATCAACAACTCAAGCATTCAAGCAATTACATGTCATCTTGGAGATGCAAGGGGATCATGAAGATGGTTAGATTACTTTATCCTTGGGGGATTGGTCTGATTTCTATGCTATGTCGGATCTGATATTTGTCTCTTCATATCTCTCACATACACATACATGCTAGGGTTTCACTTAAAGAGTATATTATTAGCATTTCTAGCTCTTTTACATTCTAGATCTACAATCTAGGATTCACGAGAACTACATAAACACACAAAATTTTCCTAACAACTATTCATGGAGGTGGAAATCACCAAAATTGGGAGTTGAATAAGGAAACCCCCTTTATAGCCACCCACACATCCACATTCTATCATAGATTTACAGGTTATCCACTGGACAATTACATCTCTGGGGGTTGCATATTAAGAGCTACTAGAAGAACTCAAGTCAACTTCAGAAAAGTGCATTGAGAACATGATGACTTGGTCGACCTATTTCAGAACATGGTGACATGGTCGACCAGTTCATGTCAGCTTGAGATTTTTAGCATTTTTTGGGTTTTCATCCTTGATTGGGGATCCCCAGTCAAAAATTCAGCTATAGGTCCAGATCTTCTATTTTTAGAACATAAAAGAACATTACTTCACATATTTCGAGGTAAATTCCCTATCATTTATTTTAATTAGTTAGGATAGATCTATTTTATTTCTTAATTGGGATTATTACATCCACTTGGTTCCTACACTTATCTTACATTTCTTTCTTAATCAATTGTTTCAATTTTTGTCATCTTCATTACATATCTATAATTGAGTTATATTGCATGAAAGAGGCCCTTCTAGTGTACTTCCTTAATATAACTGGTGCAGGAGCACCTATAAATAAAAGCATACCAGGAGGTTAAAATCCATGGCATGAGTCATTTGAACCATATTAGAGTTTATATGATAATTTTAAGTCATAATTCACAAAGATGTAAGGCTATGTGAAGCCATTTGTACAAATTGTCATAGTTGTCCTAGAAAGGTCCTAAATTGGTCCAATTGGTTAAACTGTGCAAAATATCCCATGGAAGGGTAAATATGATGTAATGAGTTATTATTAGTCCATTAAAACATGTTTGGAAGGTTCTTGAAAGGTTTGAGGTCATATGTAGCAAAAATGCAAATGTTGCATAAAAAATTATAAAATGCAACTTTTCAAAATATCTAAAGTTGCTAATATGTTGTAAAGGGGGGGATTATTGGCCTAAAAGGTGTTTGGGTAGTTTTAAACTATTAAAAATAATATAAAATGTTTTTAATGGTTTTTCCAAATCAGAATGAAAAGAGGATAATATTTTGAAACAATTTGGTACATTCAAACTTGGTTATTTTGATTAGTTTTCACTATTTGTCTATTGTTTCCAGACCTTGTAAAGGCATGTACGGCATGAAAATATTTTATAAAGTGTATGGATAGATATTATATTGATTAACCTTCCTTATTTTTTTGGTTTTGATTTCTTTCATTGACAAATAAGAAAGTTATGCCAATTTTGGTGAAAGTTGTTGTTTGCAGATTTAAGATCCCCTAGGAATAGTCATGTTGCCACATTTTGTACAGGTGCATATGGAGGATTTAAAACCTCTGATTGAATTAATTTTAATTATATGTGAATAAAATTTCATTCCCTTTTGGTTTGAGTCTTTTTTATGCAGATTTGTGGAGTTATGAACATTTTAGTAAAAATTGGTTTTAAACTATCTTCAATGGAGTTGCATGAAAAGATCTGTGCTTATATAATGATTTAACAATTGGCTTGACTCGCATGGCTGGATGGTAGCGGAGCTAACAACTGATCATAAACAAACTCTAGGTTATAAGTAGGAGTTAGCAACTTCACTGGAGATATTTTCAAGATAATGTCTAGAACCAAATTTGTGGATAACAGAATATAGGGTATCAAAACTATCACCGTTAGGATAGATTTTGAAGTTGGGTGATAACATGATTTGGTAAGACCCTATTGTTGATTGAAAATGGTTTTAGTGATGTTGTTGATGTGTTGTGAAGTGAAATGGAACCAAAGATTTTTTTTTTTGTTGATTGATCTTAATGGGATCAAGTGTGAAGTTGATAGACCAAATGTTGATATATTCGGGTGAACCTATTATATTTAGTATTCCATATTTATTGATTCACATTATATATTTCCTTTAATCATGAAATATCATATATTGGATCATGTTGGATCCTATAGGGTGTGTGATTTCAAGATGATTGGCACTAGTGGGATGATTCTCTGCATTAATAACTTGGGTTTAGCATTCGCATCCCCTATCACCTTTTGGGTTCTTTCTAATCTACCCTAGGTCATATTGAGAGTTATGCTCAAAAGCCTCTATTTCTCTTGTATTTAATGGCTTAGGGAGAAAGTGTTAAACTTGATATACCTATTTTTCATTATTAGACTCATTGATGTCATTATCCCCCTAAACATTTTGGTGAACCTGACGTGAACCCTACTTGTTTGATCTTGGTACTTAGTTCTTTATTTTACATGCATTACATTTATAAACATACAAATAAAATAAAAATATTTCTTTGATTTTATTTCGTTTCATTGTAAATAACTCGCTTTACTTTCAAGATCTACGATTTCTTTTATGAATACTTTGATGATTCATTTGTTAGTAAACCCCATGACATGCCTAGTAGTGAAGTGTTGGGTGTAAAGAATGAGATCTTAATTGAATCCATTCCTCCATCATCTTCCTCTACATCTCTCTAGCTTAACCTTTATGATAGGTTTTTGTCATGGCTTCCTTTGTCTGAGACTGTTTGTAATATTGAGCCTATTAAATTGGTTCTATTCACTAAACCCCTTATAACTCTCAAAGGATGTCCTCAACAACTACTTATTACTCTTAACGGTTGTCTTTCAAACCAAGAACCCCTTATAGTCCTTAAGGGAAAACCCGATTATACTTTGGTTGCGCATACCTATTGAATATAGAATAATCCTCAACCTACTATTCTAGTTATTCCTACTTCTCTCCCTCCTTCTCAACTTGTGCTTCCACAAGCACCTTGATTTCCTATTTATTTAGGTAAGGAATATAATCTAGTAGAGTAGTTATACGCTACTCCTACAAGGATCTCCTTGTGGGAGATTCTTCAAACTTCTCCCACTTATCATGAGGCTTTACAAAAAGCTTTGTCTGTCTCTTTCTATCCCACCATATAACCAAGATAACATCAATTCCTTCTTAGAGTCTATTCACATGATTTCTAATCCTCCTCAAATCATGTTTACTCAAGATGACTAGCCTCCTAAGTAAGTACAAAACCAATATGATGCTCTTATGGTTGTTGTTCTTATTGATGGAAATATTATTCAGAGAACTTTGATTAACAATGGGTCAAGTTTGAATGTGTGTAGTCTAGATATATTAAAATCTATTTAGGATGATATGACCACTATTAAGCTTGATAACATTCTGATTCATAGCTTTGATAACATTTCTAAGAAGAATCTAGGAATCATAACTTTACTTGTTAAATTTGGTCTGGTTATCCTAGATACCCCAATCCATGTGATGTCTGGACCCCTTAATTACAATATTTTATTGGGAAGAACATGGTTGCATAACATGCATGTTATCCCCTCCACGCTTCATCACAAGGTAAAATTTATTTTTAATAATGTGATGTACACTCTTCATGCGGATGATAAGCCTAACAATTGCTTAAACACTAAGTCAGTTAAAGATCCTGGACCTAGTGAAGAAAAACAAGAAACTAAAGATGAAACTCAAAGAAACAAAGAACCTATATCTTCTACCTTTTCTGAAGATGATTGGGGCACTTTAGATTTTACTCCTAATTTTATTAGAGATTATCAGGTTTCTAATCTTTCTTTCATGAAACCCTCAGAAACTATAAAAAGTGAGAAAATTGTTCCTATTCCTCTGATGGAGGAACTAAGCAATAAATTTTTGGTTACTTCACCCAATGAAACCATTGAAACTATTAAACCTGGTTGATTTGACATAGTGACCTATGAAGCTCCCTTAAACTTGTCTAATATGGCTACTCATTACAATCCTGGATATCATTTTCTCGTTAAACATGGTTTTAATGGTCAAGGTTGTGGAAAGTATGAGAAAGGAATACACACTCCTATATAATGAATGATGGTTTTGAACATACCTATGGTTTCATATTTTACCCATATAAGCAACCTTCCTTCTTTCTGAATGTTAATTATATTTTTAGTGGACCTTTGAAATTAACTAACCCTCACATTCTCACGTTTGACCAAAGGACATCTCTAGATATATTTTCCTCTGATGATGCTATTGCAAAATTCTTGGGGGAATATGAAGATTTGATTTCCTTTCTTCATAATAAATTAAATCCTTATTGTTTAATTGTACTAATGGATATTTTGGGGAAGATAGTGAATCTAAACAATATCCTGATCCTTTTCCCCCTCTAGAGAATGAAAAGGAAAGAGATCTCTTAATCATAGATACAAAAGATGTGCAAATTTATGCTAAAGATCCTAAAAAATTTATTAATATTGGAAAGTTTATAGATGAAGATGGGCATAAGAAACTTACTAATCTTCTCAGATTTTCAGATATCTTTTCTTAGGATACATATTCAGACATGCCTGGCATTGATCCTAAGATCATCACTCATAACATTGTCCTAGCACCTAAAGATAAGCATGTGAAAAAAAAGATTCATAAAATGAATCCTAGCATAGCTCTTCTTGTCAAGGTTGAGATAGAAAAACTCTTAAAATGCTGGTTTCATACATCCTATAGATTATTCCCCTTGGATTTCCAATATTGTGGATGTGAAAATAAGATAAGGATGTGCGCTGATTTTCATGACTTAAACAAGGCTTCTTTGAAGGATTATTTTCTCCTTCCCAACATTTATATGATTGTGGATTCTACAACAGGTCATTCATTACTATCCTTTATGGATGGGTTATTAGGATATAATTAGATATTTATTCCTCCTTATGACCACTATAAGACTGCCTTCATTACTCCTTGGAGAACCTTTTGTTGGGTTGTCATTAATTTTGGATTAAGGAATGTAGGTGTTACATATCAATGTGCTATGACATTTATCTTCTATGATTACATCCACAAGATCCTTGAATATTATGTGGATGATCTATTTTGGCTAAATCTGTAAAGAGAAATGAACATGTTCCAGGATTGAGGTTAATCTTCCAAAGGATACACAAATACAAAATGAGGTAAATCCTCTAAATTTCTCCTTTGGGGTTGATAGTGGAAAGGTCCTTGTATTTATTATTTCTAATTGATGCATTGAGGTTGATACTAAAAATATTGAAGCTATTATTAACATACCTCCTCCTTGAGATATTTCACAACTTCGCAACTTACAAGGGAAGATTCAATCTATTCATAGATTTGTCTTTCACTTAGCGGATCACACTATCCCTTTTACCTCCTTACTTAAGAAGGATACAACTTTCTCTTGGAATGAATCTTGTAAGTTTTCATTCAAACAATTCAAAATTTATCTTGCTAATCCTCTTGTTTTACAACCATCTCAACCTAATAAGTTTCTCTTCCTTTACACTTCTACTTCTCTGAAAGCATTGAGTGTTGTCTTAGTTCAGCATGATAAAGATGGTAAGAAATGTCTAGTATATTATATAATTCAAACCTTGAGTGATTATGAGACACATTACACTACAATTGAGAAACAATGCCTTGCATTAGTTTTCTCTTGTCAAAAACTCATATATTATCTCCTTAATGTAGAAATTAATGTATGTGAAATTTGATCCTTTGAAGCATCTCTTTTTTTAAAATGACTTAT
Organism: Chamaecyparis obtusa; assembly: GCA_027943335.1. Taxonomy (NCBI): domain Eukaryota; kingdom Viridiplantae; phylum Streptophyta; class Pinopsida; order Cupressales; family Cupressaceae; genus Chamaecyparis; species Chamaecyparis obtusa. The sequence goes on from BSBK01001969.1 coordinate 540,675, forward strand.
TAAGACATCTTGCTAAATGGGTTATGCTCCTAACTGAATTTGATTTGAATTTTATCTCTCATAAATCTATTAAAAGGCAATCCTTAACTGATCATCTAGTTGAGGCTCCTTCATTTCGATCTATGTTAGAGCCTATAGAATTCCCCGATGAGTTTATTTTACCTATTGAAATAGATGACACCTGGGAATTTACTTTGATGGATCTAGATGTTAGACTAGGTCTGGTGCATGTGTTATATTAATACCCTCATCTAGGAAACCTATTCCTTTATCCTATAAACTTAATTTATCTTGTACCAATAACATAGCTGAGTATGATGCCTTAATCTCAAGATTGATAGAAGCTTTGTCTTTACAAATTAAACATATTAAAATATTGGAGAGTCGTAATTAATTTTGAAACAAATCAATGGAACTTATTAAATGAAGAACGAAAAATTGACTAAGTATCATGATCTTTCTATAAGCTTGCTTGAAAAGTTTCCTTCTTATTCCATTCAGACATTACCTACGAAAGATAATAGGCATGAAAATGCTATGGCTAGTGCGACATCTTTGATTAGTTTAGATGATGAAGTGATGAATTTTCAATTTACCATTCAAACCTTGACTAGTCCTATTATCTCTAAGGATCCTTCGTTATATGTGGCTTGTTTAAATATGCATCTAGATGAATGGTATTCTCATATCTACCATTACCTAAAATATGGTTCCTTACATTTATCAACAAATAGAAACTATAGAAATAGAATACACAAACTTTCATTTCTCTATAAAATTCTGGAAGATGTTCTCTATAAACAATTTTATGGTTTGTATAACTTTCACTACACCCTCTGCCCTCCTCCCACTGTGGAAGTCACCCAAACTACCCAGAAGCCTTCATCTCCCTCAGTTTCCCTCAATCAGGGCTTCCCCACACCCTTGGGTTCTATGGGATGCTCCACCCCTACCACCAATCATAAATCCTCAGAAACCCACCCTACTCCTGGATCATGGGCTGGTTCCAAATATGACCTAAATCTTGAAGATTCCTCTTAGCCACCCCCCAAGAAGTGTACAAATATCTTCATTAACTTGGAATGCCTGAAGGCTACTGTCCCTCAGCCCAGCTCTAGCTAAAGAAAAAGGAAAAAGAGCTATGAAAGATTTGTTTGATCAGGAGGATGCCTCACTGGGATCTCCTAGTAGGGAAGATGCTAAGAATTGCTTCGACCATGAGGAGGGTAAAGATAAATATCAAACTACCTTAGTTGAGAAGGGTAAGGAGGACAATGACCCCAATGCTGAAAAAGACACCATGACTGAAAGTACCAAAATTGTTACGGGAGGTGGCTTGGTGGGAAGAATCAAGTACCAGATTACCTACTTGGAGAATAGGGTGGCCAAACTTAGTCGTGACCTGGACAACACCAATAGGAGACTTTCTAATGTTAGCAAGTTTTCCCTCAAGGTTATACATGCTTCATCAACAACCCTCCATCTTTTAAACAAGAAGGCCTCTTATGGGAAGGAGTCTGTGGATGGAAATCGTGAGCTCTTTAAATTCCTGAATGAAGAGTGGGTTGACCTATTGCTTTCCAAGCGCTTATGGGATGGAAAATGACTATGCTAATTGACTAGGGTGGTGCTGCGAACTATGGTGTTTCTGACATCAAGCTCAATTGTTGGTCTAGTTTTTTTGGTTACAGTTTTTAGTTTAAAATTTTAATTATGGTTATTAGCCCTATGTGGCATAGTTTACTTTTTATGCTAGTTAAACTTGATACTATCTCGTGGGTTTTTGAAACTAAGCGATTGTACTGGTTTAGTTTTTTCATTTTGGTTTTTGATAGAGGTAGATGGTTTATGTGCTCTGTTGCTTCTCTCTAGGTTGAATTAATCTATTGTTAATTCTTCTTTAGTTAGCTATTTATTGTACCTCTAGCCAGTGCCCTCTTGTTGTTTCTTAATTCAAAAACAATCTTATGATGGTCTTTTTCTTAGATGTCTTGGTAAGAGTGGAATCCCAGTGGTATTACAAGAGGCTCATGTTGGATCTTGTGGGGGAAATTTTGGTGGAAAATCATTAGTCAAAAAACTCCTTCACATGGAATACTTTTGGAAAACTACGGAGCAAGATTCCTTTGCCTTTGTCAAAAAGTGTCCTCAATGTCAACATCATAAAAAATTGATACATGATCCTTCTTATGCGTTGCGCTCATAAGTGCTTCATTGGCTCTTTAGTGTTTGGGGTTTAGATATCATTGGAAATATTTCTCCCCCTTCTTCTAAATGACACACCTATATCCTCACAACCAATGACTACTTTACTAAGTGGGTTGAAGTTGTTCCTCTTCATTCGACTACAACATAAGTTATTTGTGAAATTAAATTCTTCAAAATATTATTGCTCAATTTGGTATTCCCATGGTGATTATTTCTAAAAATGTAGCTCAATTTAAGAGAAAAGAAGTTAATTTTTTCTTAGAGAAATATCGTATACATCAACTATTCTCTACCCCTTATTTTCCTCAATCTAATGGTCAAGTTGAAGCTTCTAATAAGGTTATTGAACAAATATTTCGGAAGACTGTTGATAAACATGCTAAGGATTTGCATACACAGTGGACCTATGCATTATGGGCTTATAGAACAAGTGTTCATATTGCAATTGGAATATTACCGTATAATTTGGTTTATGGAATTGATGCAGTTATGCCATTGGAGTTAGAGATTCCTTCTTTAAGGATTTCCTTCAAGGGCATAATCGATAAGGATACTTTCAGAGAGCAACATTTAAAAGAACTTGAGATATTAGACGAATAATGTATTAATGTTTTAGAACATATTATGGCCTATCACAAGTTTTTTAACAAAAGATACAATGGTAAAGTGATTGATCGTTCATTTTTGGTGGGTGACTTATTTCTTTACAAATATCAAAGAAATGTGAATGCTCCACCTGGTGAAAAAGGGAAGTTTATCTCTAATTAGATAGGTCCTTACATTTTTACGGAAGTGTATGGCTCTGAAGCGTATAAGATTGTTTATATGAATGGTGTTCCTCTCAAGGAACCTATTAATATTATGCATTTACGATATTATTACGTTTAATCTTTCATTATGTAAATGTGCTTACCTTTTCCTTTTTGAGTATTTCTTTTAGTTTTCTCAAATATGGCATAATAAATGTTTCAAATGTTATACTTTAAGGTGTGAGTGCATAGTTTTGTTATCAATTATTATTTCTTTCCTTTATTTTCTTATGTAATTAATCATGGAAATAATAAAAGATAGAAAAATGTGTATGTCTATCATATATATATATAGACACACACACACACGCAAATATATATATATATATATATATATATATACATACATACATACATATCCAGATCTAGGATGGGACGATGGTACTTCTCTAGATGCACGGTTGAAGTATGGGTATGGCTCCATGATGAGCTCCTTTCTGAATAACTATGATATCTATGATGTTTCTCTTGTATCTCACTCTCTAACCACTCCACTCTCTCTGGCTGCAACTGTAGCTCCACTACTATGGGCGTGAAGACATCTCTGTGTCTCCCTAGATCTCGCACCTCCTCAAAAATAATCTGTGATGTGGAAGGAATCTAGAATGATACAACCATGCCCATTAGGACATCTCTCATGAAGGATCTCCACTCCTTTGTGCTAGATGCATGTTACATTTTTCATTTGTCATTTATATATATTTTTAAAAATGAGAGTTTGCACTTAATCTATTTTAATTTTAATCATACCTAGATCTCCCTCACAAAAGATATGGTCAGTACTCCAAAGGGGTTTCGTGGGAGGGGGATAACTAGATTCTCCTCGCTCTCTCTTCCTCATCTAATGTGGGGACATCTCTGATGTAGCATGTGTTGATTGAGACCGTAGGAGCATTGCTGCTATGGGGGATGGTATTACCTCATCTTTTGGTGCATCATCTCAGCCCTCTTCCTCCATGGCCTCTCCACCTAGTGTCAGATCCTCCTCCTCTAACTCCTCTTCCTCCTTCTCCTCCTCCTCATTCTCCTCTCTACACTAAGACCTAAAATAAGGGCCTGGATCTCCAATCAAATAGTCATCTGGGAACATAGGTCTTGAGCCCTAAACATTGATGTATTGTAAGAAGTCTCAAGATACCCCTACATCCCCAACTATAGGAAGGACCTCAATATCATCTGGACCCTCAATATCTATCAGCTCTACATCATCAATGGTCGGTCAAGGTATAGCCCTTGGCATCTGCATATGTCTTCTCCCATGAGTGTGCATTGGCACATGTGTTGGTGGACCTTGTTGCAGACTAAACTTTCTCATCACTCACACATAATAGTAGGGCATCACTATGTAATCATTTCTTCCCTCTAGAAGCCTCCATCTCTACATCCATTTCAGTTGTACAGATGTGTTTTCCCATGCTATCATGTGACGATAGGACCTCCATACAATGTGTGTATCTATAAGTCAGTCTAGTCTGACTCTCTAGTACACAGGGTCTCCAAACTGCCATGAGCAATCCAATGGATATAAAAACTCTCTTGGTAACTTGACCTCTATGTCTATGGGACATCCCATAGACCATGTGAATGTTATATGCTCGAAGGGCCATACCTGTAGGAGCGTGCACACAGAAAATTTGTGTCTCTGATACCTAACAAACTTCTTGAACTTGTAATAGAGGTGTGCAAGTATACTCCATCCCTAGGAATACACTATAGACTCTCTCTCCATGTTTCAAACCAAATATGTAGGAGTGAAAAATATAGTACCCTTTGTATCGGGCATTGGTGTTGTGGCCACAATAAAAAGTATGATCCATCTGAGGAATGGAGTCTTCCCTAGTAAGATACCCTTCAGGCTCACCTGATCGGGTCTCTCTTTGGTTTTGTATGGAAGACCCATATAGTACTCAAAATATCTCCTAATCTCCCCTAGAGAATAGTTGACCCAAGGTCTAACTGTCGGTCCACAGAATGGAAAGTATAGGATATGGTACACATCCTCTAGTGTTACTTTCATCTCTCCAATTGGTATATAAAATGAACATGTGTCCTCATTCCATCTCTCCATCAATGCCAAAATAATAGCCCTATGAAATTGGATGTGAGGAAGTCAAGCTATCTAGTAGATTCTAGTGTCTATCATCACCTATATAACTGTTGCATCCAGCTCTCCTACGTGATCCCAAATGTATATCATAATGTTTGACATATAATGCTCCCTCATCACTAGTAGCTCCTACAATGACAACATGGAAAGGTTCAAATCAGTACTCAGAAATCATACAGAAAATTTTGACTAAAAATTGTGCAATTTGACCTATCTAGGGAACAGGTCTAATTTCTAGGAACAGGTTGACTTGCTCCTTGAGGAGTAGGTCAAATTCCTAGGAACAGGTTGACTTCCTGACCTAGTAAGCAAAAATAGACTCCTACAACATGTACAATAGCTTCCTACATCTACAGATAGTAGTTAAAAAAAAGGAAAATGAATGGAAATAGGCAAAGGGCATTGATACATACCTCCTCTAGTTTTGCACCCTCTGCCACTGCTAGTTAGAGCATCTCCATCCATGTCACTGATAGTTCCTCTCTCCTCAACATCTTTCTTTTTCTTCTTGATTCACCTTCAAGAAACTGTTCAAAATGAGCTCTTACAAATGTAACTTTTCTTTATATATTCTATTAATTAGGTTACTTTCTAAATTTTGATTTAGGATGTTAGCATATTTTGTCACTCTTATGATCATATCTTGAGCTTCATAGCTTTGATTCACATGTTATTATAGGCGTCAAAATCTTGATTCAATTACCTTGTTTTCCAAGGGTCTTTGAAAACATTTAGGAGTCATCTTGAATGGATTTGAAATTTATTTTTCTTCACCTCTTTTATACAGTTCGTAGCGGTAAACATGGTACCTTGTTTTTCTCATTTAAGGTAGCTATATGCAGGGGGCATATAGCTACTCGTGAACTTAATCAATTTTCTCTAGTAAGACCTGGGTGTTATTTATTATCACTAACCTATGGTTTTGTAGGATGCAGTTACTAATGTTTTCTTGTAAGAATTACGCATGTGGACTTAGCCATATCCTTTTTGAGTTATATATGCTTTTCTTAATTTAGCTTGCATATGGACATAGTATCATATACTGCTAAAGTGGGGCCTAAATGTGCCATTGTAAATTGGATGCACTTCAATTTATGACCTTTTATCTCCTCTTTAGTATGTTTTGTAGTGCACAATTGAACTTTGAGCACACACCCTTTCCTTTTTTCTCTCTCTCCTAGAAAAAATTGAGGTACGACCTAACATTTCCTCTTGGATTTCCCTATTTTTCATTCATAGGCTGAGGTAGGATCTAATTTCTAGACAACCTCCTCTTTCTGGGCCCCATTTTTCCAAATTTAACCTTAGATCATCAAACTTTGATACACATTACACCCATAATCCCTACAGATCTAGAAGTTGGGTTATAAACCCAAGATCCTAGCACCTCGGGGAATAGGTCAACCAAGTTGACCTATTCCTAGGTGGTTGGGGATTGTTGGGCCTAGACCTATTTGTAAAGTTCTTGTAATTCCTGCTCATTGCAGTCGGCTCACCTAGGGGCAATTTTGGAAATTCAAGTACTATTAAATTTATCACTCAAAGTCTTATTTTTCAACAAGGATGACATAATGATGGATGATGGAAGAAAGGTTAAAGCGTGTTTGAACACCCCAATCTGACATAGATCAATTGCAAGGTGGAAAATAAGGGCTAGATCCTATTCTTTCATTGTAAAGTGAGGACTTCATCAACAACTCAAGCATTCAAGCAATTACATGTCATCATGGAGATGCAAGGGGATCAAGAAGATGGTTAGAGTACTTTATCCTTGGGATCTTGGTATGATTTATATTCTGTGTTCAGATCTTATCTTTTTCTCTTCATATCTAGCACATATACATACATGCTAGGGTTTCACTTATAGAGTAGATTCTAACCATTTCTAGCTCTTTTACATTCTATATCTACAATCTAGGACTCACGAGCACTACATACACACACAACATTTTCCTAACGGCTATTCGTGGATGAGGAAATCACAAAAATGGGGGTTGACTAAGGAAAATCCATTTATAGCCACCCAGACACACATTTTGTCACAGATTTGCAAGTTATTTGCTGGACAGTTACAAATCTGGGGGTTACAAACTAAGAGCTACCAAAATAACTCAGGTTGACTTCATAAAAGTTCCTTGGGAACATGGTGACTTGGTCAAACTATTTTGGAACACCATGACATGGTCAACCTATTCTTGAAAGCTTGAGATTTTTAGCATTTTTTGGGTTTTCAACCATGATCAGAGATTCGCATTCAAATTTCATCTATATGTCTATATCTGCTACTTTCAGAATATAAAAGCACATTCCTTCACACATTTTGAGGTGAGTATCCTATTATTTGTTTTAATTTGTTCTTATAGATCTTTTTTGTGTCTTAATTGGGTTGATTGCATCCACTTGGTTCCTAGACTCATCTTGCATTTCTTTCTTAAATAATTGTTTCAGTTTTTGTCATCTTCATTACATATTTATAATCGAATTACATTTCATGAAAGAGGCCTTGCTAGTGTACTTCCTTAATATAAATTGGGTTTAGCATTCACATCCCCTATCACCTTTTGGTTTCATGCTCATCTAACCGAGGTCATATTGAGAGTTATGCTCAGAAGCCTCTCTTTCTCTTGTATTGAATGGCTTAGGGAGAAAGTGTTAAACTTGATAAACTTAGTTTGCATTGTTAGACTCGTTGATTCCATTTTCCTCCTAAATAAAGTGCACAACAATTTATACTTCAATTTATTAAAGATAATCATCAATATATTGTTGTAGTATATGTTAATGATATCATCTTTGGAGGTGACAAAAATAATATGTTCAACATTTTTATTAAAGGATGAAAAAAGAGTTTGAAATGTCCTTGTTGAACAAAACTTATTTATTAGATAAGGATTGAAAGTATCTCAATTTAGTAATGAAAATTTTATTTCACAAATAAAATATGCTAAAGAAATGTTGAAAAGATTTAAGATAGAGGAATGTGATCTTGAAAGTACATCTATGATAATAGGGTATAAGTTATGTAAAGATAATGAATCCCCCATATCTAATCAAATTCTCTAAAAATATATGATAGTAAATTGTGTTTATTTGATAGCCTTGAGACTATACACTATGCATGTATTCAGGATTATAGCAATATTTCAAGAAGCCCCTAAGGAGACACATGTACAAGCACTGAAGAGAATCTTTAAATATGTGAAAGGAGTTCCTTTAATCATGTCTTATGGTTCCCAAGAATTAATGATATCATCTTAAGAGAATAAAAATATGTAGATTGGGTAGGTAGTTTGGATAATAGAGTATTAATGGTAGTACATTCCTAATAGGAATTTATAGTTTTGTTTCTTGGTTTAGTAAGAAACAAACTTTTATCTCTATATCCACTATTGAAGTAGTATACATAGCAACAATAATATTTTTTATAATATTTTCCATTAATATTTTAAAATTTAACATGTTACATTAAAATTTCTAGAAATCTAGTAATGCACTCAAGGACTAAGTACATTCCTATCAAATATAATTTCTTGAGGTAATAAGTTGAAAAAAAGCAGTAAAGATGCAATATGTTTTTGATCAAGGGAAAGTAAGTTTTGAAGGAGACCTAAAACCATTTACAAATATATTTTGAGAGGGATATTGAACCCCATATAAACAAATAGGTGCAAGAGATGGACCATTGAAAAAAACACTTACAACTAGCAAAGAAATAATAAGTTTTGAAGGAGGCCTAAAACCATTTACAAATAGATTTTGAGAGGGATATGAGACCCCACATAAAAAATAGGTACAAGAGATGGAACATTACAAAAAAACAACTTAGAAATAGAAAAGAAACAACAAACTAAAAAGATAGATGCATATAAGAACAAGCTACAATAAGATAAGGTCAAAGCCCCACAACTCCAAGACAAGTGTTTTTAAAGGCTCCCTACACCTTAGACATGACCCAAAAAAATTTACAGGTTCCCTTAACTTGAATAATGTGTTTTAACAAGTCTCCCATAACCTTACAATCCACTAACCCAAAAGTAAATAAAATTACACTAAATAGGAATAAAAGAGCCTCCCAAGGAGAGAGAATGACCATAGGGTTTTGAAAGGCTCCCAAAATCTTCAAGAAAAATCTTTAAAGGGCTTCCAAAATCAATCTATAGTTGTTAGCTAAGGCATCCCACCATCCAGTCCATAACTCTACTACAAAATTAATCTTCACCTTGATAGGAGAGGATCTCACCATAATAGGAGTAACTTAGAGAAGAAAACCACCTAAAGAGAAATTATAACCTAATTCAACCTTACCCATGAAGCCACAACTAAGAGAATACCACATAGAGTGACAAATAACATCTTTCCAAAAGTAGTAGTCCACCTCCATGGGGTGCATTGTCAGTTCAATATGACGTGGGAAAGAGAAAAGTGAGAGAAAGGTGAGCCAATTACCTATTATATCCACAAGGAGAAACCCCACCTTGAAATAGGGGAAAAATCCACCTCAATAGGAGCTATACAGAGAATAAGTTAGCCTAGATTAAGAACAACCTACCAAAGAATAGAATGCTGAGAACAACGAGCATCAACAAGGATAAATACAACCCCACAAAGACACAACCCTAACTAGAAATAATACATAGCTAGGCCAAGGCCTCCAAAACTACAAGAAACCACTTGACAAAAAAAAATGAATCTACCAAAATACCCAACACCAAAAAGAAACTACTCAACAAAAAAGACAAAAGGGCCACAAGAGTAAAACCAAGAAAGCCTCACAAATAGGGACAAAATAAAACCCCTACAATTGGGAGTCACAAAAACACACCTTTGAGAAGGAATAGAATCAACAAAGCCCATAAAGCCTTTCTTAACTAGAGACAAAGTAGGGTCCACCCAAATCCAATTGGAGACACCAGTGAGAGTGAAAACAACCAAAATCCCCTTAGACTTGGTTTGAATGGGGCCACCAAAAGGGGGATGAAGCTTTATTTTATCAGTACCCTCATATAAGAAAACCTAATGGGACAACCCTCAACACCAATAAGAAATTCTTGAGCTCTAAAACATGAACAATGAACCAAGCTAGAGCCCTAGGAAAAACCCTATAAGAACCCAATGACCAAAACCACCACAAAGGCATACAAAGTGAGCTAGAAGCCCCAAAATATCCATGAAAAATAAAATCTACTCAGAAAAAAAGTATAATCTAAAGGACCACACAAAGGCCATAGTTGAACTATTGCTAGCATGGCCAAGGGTAAGAATAGGCAATGCTAAAAAGGTAGGCCAAAAAACCCCAAAACTCACTACAAAAAGAAACCAAAGCAAAAATACCACATTGACCACATGGGGAACATGAACAATTAAAGCCAAAAGATCACCAATAAGAACTGATCTCCACCCTCCTAGCACACACACAATAACCATATGGAAAAAATATCTCAAAAGGATTTAATGCAAGCCTAGTAGAAATTATAAAAAAACCCCAATAGAGACTAGGAGAAAGAAAATGGGAGAAACATCATCTTCATCATTTTCCTCTTCCTCCCCTACATTTTTAAAATTTAAAACTCCACCCTACACCCTTTCAGTCATAACCCCTCTCCATCTTTAATATGTTAGTGGTGTTGTAAAGATGGAATATGTTAGTACCAAAGATTGGGTAGTAGATATATTTACAGAGCCTTTTCCCAAAGAGACTTTTGAGTTTTTAAGATAGAAGTTAGGGATTCTACCCTATCCTTCCAAGAACCACAATACTTAAGAAATCTTTAAAAGTCTACAAGAATTTTATATGTATTTCTTATTTTACAAAGTAAAACAATTAAATTTTGAAAAGGGGGCCAGATTTCCACATAAATGAAATTCAACTAGGTAGATTCTTTATGACTGTTTTTCATTTTGTTTTCCAAATGTTGTTTTTTTATTCCTCCCACTTTAAAGGTTTTATGTTTTTAGTTTTTAGCACTATTTCTAATAATGCATATTTTGCAAATAAAATTAGTTTAATTTAATAACAAAATGATATCATATTGATGCCAAATTAGAGATTTTCTATAGATATCTTTACAAAAAATGACTCTGTCATTGTATTACTCTGCTCTGATCCCGTAGAAGAAAAATTCAAATCAGCGACAAGTAATTGAATTAATACTCAGATTTGATAATCAATTTCATGTTTTTATGCGAATGAAGTATGCAATCTCTAGTTATGTTCGAAGAAATTACAAAGTCTCTGAAACCCTAACCAGAATAGAAGTTGAAGTTCTAATCTCTGATCCAAACAAGAAGAAATATAGTTTCCTCAAGTCGCCCGATAATGTTAAAACCCCTGTAGATGTGGATGTTGGCCTTAAGCATGACGATAGTGATCCTACAAACAAGCTATGGAGACAAATCAATACCTACAAAAATACAAAATACGCTAGCAGTGGTGTTTGCAAAACTTTGGATGACATTTGGAAGCCTTATCCTTCAGAGGATTCAGACGGTTGGATATTGGTAATGCCAAAAACAATTCAATCAAGGGAAATCCTAAAGATCAAGAAGAACATTTGGGAAAAATAATTTTGGTCACCTCCTTTCAAATTAATATCAGATCCTTCAGGTAATGGGCTCAAACGCAAAGATCAAACCTCCTATGATCATAAATCAATCCCTTACAACCAGAGATTATCCTTTCTTGGAGGAGTGCGGGAAGGTTAGCCCCTTTTCTAAAAAAATGGAAAATCCTAGAAAACAAAAGGCAACCCCTGTCCAAACTGATAGTATCAAGGAATATTGGATTAATAAGGAAGTTAAGAAATTTAGCTATTTAGGGTTTTTTGCGCGATGGAAAGGGTCAGACATCCCAATTAAAGACATAGTAAGATGGTTAAAAATGGTGAATAATAACTAAGTATAACTATCCTTTATGTAGATTACTTCTTCATTTTTTGTGAAAATTCAAGAATTAAGGAAAAATTAACAACAGGAAAATACCCCAAATATAGAGGTCTTGATTTTGATATAGTAAACTGGCAACCTAATTTTGTGCCCAAAAAAGATGAGCAGGGGACATCGGACAAAGTTGTCCTCCTTCCAAACCTTCCTATTGAATTATTAGATGAAGGGACCATTTGGAAGATCTATGAACATCTTGGATCCTTTGTAGGAATGGTAGAAGAATATTTTGGATATTCAAAATGTAGAATTAAATTAGGAAATTGGATCCAATAATCCTAAACTTCAATTCATATTTGTATAAAATTAACCCAGAATTATTTAATGCTAGAATTTTTGAGGACCCAGAAGAAGAGGATGATTCCGAGTGTTGGATTTCCCCTGATAAACATGAGGAAATGTTAGAAATCAAATTCTTTAAGAATAGAGGAGGGTTTATGGTAGTTCTGAATCTAGATAATCACTTAGACTTCTTAGAACTAGATGAGATAGAAGATAGGATTATTTTCCACGACAATAGCATGTCTGTATATATTCATCATAGGACTTTTGAGGAGAAGGACATGGATAAAGTTAGAGAACAACAGATAGGGGTTACCTCTGTAGAAGAATAATGTGAAGCCAAGGAGCTAGATTTTTAATTGTGAAGAGAAAGAAATAGGAGCCCTAATAATGATTTTATCCCGGATATCAGTGTGGAGGAATATGAGGATAATGAGACGAACATAACGATGAAGAATCAGGATGAGGAATCACAGTGCAAATGTAATCTAAAGTTTGAGCAAGTAGGCACAGATCAAGGCATAGACACTATTATTTCTAGGAAGACTAATCAAATATACCGACCCAGCGTGACCAATGTTGATGATAAGAAAATAAATAGGGTAACAGTATCAAACCATGCAAAGACTAAGGAAGATATTGAAAATCTAAGAAATGATATATTGGAGTCCATGCTAGATCAAATAATCAGTTATTTCATTAATATGAAAGAAATCAATAAAGAAAGAGAGTACCTCATAACTAAAATAAGAGAAATGAATACAACAGAACAACTAATCTTGGTTAGAGGAGAACAAGTTGTTAACATAGAAAATGTACAGAGTGATTTGGGAAAGAAGAAATCTAAAGAGCCTACTAATCTACCAATTACAACAGAAGTAAATGAGAAAATATCTGGAATAGTATTGCAAAAACCAAATGATCAAAGTGATACTATAATAGTAAATGAGGAATTAGAAAATCAAGAGTGGACAATAATTCCATATAAAGAAAACCAAATTCCTCTTGAAATTGAAGCAATATATGAGATGTTTGGCTTCTGTCAACTTGCAGACTAACAAGAACCCAGGTGTTAGGAGAATATGGATAAGATATTTAAATCCATTTTAGATGAGGATGACAAAGAACCAGATTTGGATAATATAGAGATGGATAGACTTACCCCAGAAGTGAGAACAACCATGTTGGGTATTGCAGAAACAAAGGAATGTTTTAGAAGCCGAAATTATGGAAAAATTCCTAAAAGAAGAGGCAGGAAATCCTTGGTTGATCTCATAAAATTGGATGGAGAAGTTGAAAACCAAACCAAACTCACTGATATATTTTATGCAGAAAAGGGGAAGAACCTTCCCACATCCCAATGAAGCTCACTACGTGGAATGCTAGGGGTCTAAATGCCCCTATAAAATAATGCTTACTAAAACGTTACTTAAATCTTATGGAATTAGAAATTATCCTTATATAAGAAACTAAATTAAATCAAGAAGAAATAGGAAATCTCAAGAAAAGATGTGGATTATGGAAGTGTGAGTTTTTTATGTTATGACAATGGTAGGGGGCTTAGCTATGTTTTGGGATTCTAGGAAGGTAAACATTGAGATGCTCATAAAAAATTAAAAACTCACTCAATTTCTATCTCATTAATGTGTATGGACCAGTAATAATGGCAGATAAAAGATGTGTTTGGAAGGAAATAGATAGACATTTTGATCTACATAAGGATTGGAATTACATACTAGGGGGAGACTTTTATGATTTATTAGACCTAAGTGAGAAAAGGGGGGGATTATTATGCAAGAAACACAATCACATAAAGATTTTAGAGAATGGGTAATCTCCAATAATTGTTTAGACATTAAAATGAATAATGGAGTTTATACTTGGAATAATAGGAGAGAGGGATTTAATAACATCGTGGAAAAAATTGATAGGTTTGTATATAGAGGAAACCTAGGAACTTTTAATCATTTATGTAATGCAACAATAAATCTATCATGATCATACCACTACCCTATCAAACTAGAGATATATGAGGAACTCAAACCAGAAAGGAATCCATTCAAATTTGAGAACATGTGGTTCCAGGATATAAAAAAATCTTCATCTTCTTGAAAAATGGTGGAAAGAAGACAACATAGAGGGATCAAAAATGTTATATTTCGTAACCAAGGAAAAAACTCTTAAACATAAGATACTAGAATAGAACAAAAGTCATTTAAAAAATATTTTTGAAGATAAGAAAGAAATTGGAAAATAGTTGGAAAAACTCAATGAAAAAATCATAAACGGAGGAATGGATTATGATAAATTTACAATAGAAAAAGAACTTATGAAGAAACATGAAGATATCCTAACAAAAGAGGAGTTCTCTTGGAAATAGAAATCTAGGGAGACTTGGTTATCATCAGGAGATAGGAACTCTAAAAAATTTCATAAGAACTAAGCAGAAGAGGTTAACCAATAGTGTACAGAGTGTGAAAGAGGAGAATGGCATAATGGTGGATAATCCTAAGGAAGTAGTAAATATATTTGTTAACTACTAAAAGGACACCCTTAATAATTGGGAATATTCATATTTAGATGCTCAACGACAGATGTTACAAAATATACCAAAACTTATAACAGATATAGATAATAAATTTTTAAATAGCCCCTTCACTATGGAAGAAGTTAAAAAGGCCCTTTTTCAACTACACCTAGATAAATCCCTAGGTCTGGATGGATTTAAGGTAGGTTTTTTTCAAAAATATTGGTATATTTTAGGACATGAGTTATGGGAAGAAATAGAATGTTCTAGAAAATCAGGTAGATTATTGAAAGAGATTAACAATACCTTCATCACACTAATTCCAAAAAAGAATAATCTTGAGCATCCAGGAGAATTCAGGCCCATTTCCATTTGTAATACCATATATAAAATACTCTCCAAATCTTTAGCCAACCCACTCAAAATGCTTTTGCCTAAGATCATCTCAGAAGATCAAATAGGTTTTTTCCTTGGGAGATCCATATTTGACAGAATCATTATTACACAAGAATTCTTACATTCAATCCAAGCTAATAAGGAACCAAGTATGCTTGTTAAATTAGACATACAAAAAGCCTACCAAAAAGTTGATTGGATATTCATGTGCAAATGTATGAGATCCTTTGGTTTTTAAATTCAATGGGTTAACATGATATATAGTTGTATATCCTCACCTAAGATATCATTGTTGATCAATGGTATGCCTAAAGGCTACTTTGATATCTCAAGAGGCCTAAGACAAGGTGATCCATTGTCACCTTTTCTTTTTATCATAATGGTTGAGTCTTTTGGTATGGCAGTATCTAGAGCTCAACATCTAGGAATGATAAAAGGCCTCAAAATAATAGAAAATGTAGCTAATATTGCACATCAGCAATTTACAAATGATACCTTATTACCTAGTGAAAGAACTTGTATTGAGGCAAAAAATTACGAAACAAATCTCAATCTTTACATGAGAGCCTCAGGTCAAAAAGTAAATGAAGATAAATCTGAAATCTTCTTTCTAAACACATCCCCTAGACAAGAAGAAGAAGCATGCATAATTCTAGGTTACAAATTAAAAAGGTAAATTCCCCTGTAAATATTTAGGTATTCCTTTATATATAAAGGAATAAGGATGAGTAAACTCTAGGATAGAATATAGGAAAGATAGATAATAAAATAGATAACTAGAAAAGAAAATGGTTATCTAGCGCAGGAAGGATAAAAATGCTCAAGTATGTCCTTTCTACTATTCCAATCTACCAAATGTCTTGTTTACCTCTCTCTCATACAACCCAAAATAAAATAGACAAAAAACTCAAAGACTTATATTCGGAAGGATGCTCCTCAAAAACTAAAATGGCATTAATAATTTGGGATAAAATATGCAGACCTATTAAAGTAGGAAGTGTGAGGATCAAAAATATCAAATGGAAGAATATGGCCCTAGGGGAAAAACTAGTTTGGATCATGTACCAGGATCCAGAAATTAAATGGGTCAAAATATCAAGACACAAGTATCTTCTGAACAATGATCCAATTAGCATATTTAGAATAAAAAAACTCCCAAGTGGGTCAAGAATATGGAACTTCATTCTTAGTTGTAGGAAGATTATAGGACAAACTAATTTGGGATATTGGATCTAGACAATCAACATTATTTTGGGAAGACACATGGGGAGGATATGAACCTCTTAAGAATATAATCTCCCCAACAGCCAATGAAACACTCTCCAATCTATGGGGAAATAAAGTTAGGAATTACGCTAGCAACCTAAATTATCCAAATGAGGAAAGCTCTTGGAGATCTTTGGATGGGACCCCTCTTACTAAAGATGAAAAATCAAAATTGATTAATTGCCTAAAAAAGAGAAGCATAACCATAAAAATAGAGACGAACAGCTTGTTCAAGGAAAGGATCAAACTCAAGAAAGTACAATTTTAGAGATGGTTATGAAACCATAGTACAATCCCAATATTTCTAGGAATCTGAACTACCTTTAGATTTTTGTTGGGATAAAGCATGTCTACCTAAAGCATGACTTTTCCTATGGAGTGCACTTCAACATAGGATCATTATGATAGAATGGTTTAGAAAAATTGGGTTTGAAGGCCCATCCAAATGCCCCTTATGTAAATCGCACAAAGAAACCATTGACCACATATTATTCAAGTGTTCCTTCTGGAACAAATGTTGGGTTAAGATTTGTAATAAATTACAATTTAGAAATCGGATTTTTCTAGCACACTTGTTGATCAATTAAAATCATGGCCATAAATTAAAAATAATAGCATCTATCACATCCTTTGGAAAATTACTCCATCTATTATGGCATGAGAGATTTGGAAGGAACAAAATAGACATATATTTGAAGAAAAGGAAATCAATCAAGAGAGTTTAATAAACAAAATTGAAGCATCACTAGTAGAAACCATTAATAACAGGATAAGGGTCATGAAGTTTAATGAAGGATCCTTCTCAGTTTGGGATGAGGAGATTAGGAAGGTTTGGAAGGGACTCATCATCCCACCTCTCTATGGTAAAGGAGGAAAGGATAGCAAAAAAGAACAAGAAACTCGCAAATGGATGGCCCTGGACCCAAGGTGGTATAAGGTTAATTTTGTTGGGGCCTCAAGAGGTAACCTAGGTAAAGATGGGATAAGATGCATCGTTCATAGATGGGATGGTTCCCAATGTGGAAATTAGCTAAACCAATTACATGGCCAAGATAGAGGCGCTTATAGGACTTATTTTATGCAGACAATTAGGTATTCATCAATTAGTCATTAAAGGAGACTCACATATTATCCTAAATGCAATCATGACAGAATCAACACCAAAATGGATACTAAATTCTAAATTTGAAAGAACTTTGGAGCTACAAAAAACCTTCTCTAACATATCCATAAAATATATATATCAAGAAAGCAACAATGAAGTAGATGTACTAGTATATTTGGGTGCAGATGGAGTAACCCTTAGGGAATATAATCTTTCCCTTAATATAGACTATTTATTAAACCCCAATTAAATATACTATTAAAATTTTAAAATATATATAATAATAAGTACCACAAATATACTATCCACCACCTCTTATCAATGTCGAGACAATGGAAAAAATTAGTAAAGGATTTTAGGGATGGAATAGAAATGATGGAATTTAAAGAAGTTTTATTGATATTATTAATAAGTATTCACCTCTCCAACTTCTATTTATGATGAATAAAGGTGGCAATCATATCACATTCCAGTAGCTTCCTACATATGCTTCTACTCAACCAATATTGGCTTACAGTTTAATCAAATTAATGGCATTTAGAAGCCCCAATAATATTAACGATACCTCTATCAAAATATCATTTTTAATATATAAAGAAAATAAAATTGATTGACCCTTGTCTTCTCTCAAGGATATTTAAATTAACTGTTAAATACACAGGAAAGATGATCTAAGACGTAAATGTATCAAATTGGATCCTTGTAGTTGAGGTAAGTTGTGAAACAATTTAATAATTGTCAAACTAAAATCACCAAAAAGGAAATACATAATATTATTTAATGTATATCCAAAATCAAATAAAATTAATGTATGAATAAGAGTAATCGATACAAGAACTGCAAATTAGTCAAAGGAAGATAGGGGAGAAATTTAATCAAGCATGACAAAATGAATAGATTATTAACAATCCAACATTAAATATAAATTTGGGTGTTAATTAAATCAAAATCAAAATATTGGAATATCCATTCAAAGGATTCCTAAATTTAGAATAAGTAGCAGCAACAATAATATAAACCAAATTAGGTGTTATGGTTTTATTATTTTCTTTCGATGATCTAACAATTAAATTATGAGATTTAAAATAATATAAGCTTATGTGATCTAATGTTTCATTAAGAATATGTATGCAAAAAAAAGAAGAAGACTTATGAAGGTTTTATGCTTACTCTTGGAAGAAGAAGGATCTCATGTTTTTATGTACTCGTATTATATGTTCAATTTTATGATATTGTTGTAAATTTATTTGTGATTGGACTTTAGCCCTAGTCTATATTTATTCTTTTTATGGACTACAAAGTCCCATAATAGACTGGAAGTTTTCTTCTCCATTCTTTCCTACCAGTGCCCACTTTGAATGAAGATGTGATTTTAATTTTTAAATTAATTAAAAATTATATCGGCTATGACCCATTATCCATAACAAAATGCATATTTTACAAGATAAGATCCTATAAGTATTTGTATTTTTTAAAGATATAATTATACTTAATTCATCATTAATTATTGTGAAATGTGATTAGTTGATTAAGAAACTCTCATAATCTCTCAGATAAATAGAACAAATTATTCATGTTACAATTTGGTAGTTCTTGCATTTAGTATCACAATAGTATTTTGGGTTCAAGAATTTTCACGTGAGATCATGAGAAGTTAAAGAACCCAATGAAATTAGTGAAGGAATTATCCAAGGGAATATATCTAGGTTGAAGGATCAAGTATGTTCAATTCCAATGATGTCAAGCCCACTTTTAATGTAGAATCCACCTCCTAAACAAGATGTAGCCAAACCTCAAAAGAGGACATCAAATTCAAAGAGATATAGAATAAACTACCAAGTTTGAATCCACCATTGGAAAAGGTGAAGCCCTTCATTTGTGAGGTTGTTGTATAAAAAAAGAGCGAATCTATTGCTATTAAATTTAAACTAGTAGGAAGTTCACAGATTATAAAAATGTTGACTCCTATAAAGGAGATCATAAATCTCGTAAAAATGTGGATTTTAGTTAAATCCACCACCATGAGAATGTATGAGGAAGTTATATCTCATCCTTTGGAAAGGCCATAGTATTCTATCAAAAGAAGTGAAGCCCTTCATAGAAGGAGAGAAAGCATAGACACCTGAAGGATTTATAGCTAGGTAAAACATAGTTGGAAAGGAGATAGTCATACCATGGTACAAGAGAAGTCCACCCAAGTTACAAGAAAAAATAAATTTTTCTACAAATATTAATGAAGAGGCTATGAAGCTTGGATATTATATTTTTTGTGTTAATGACATTAATGATGGAAATTAGGGGGGAGATTGTTGGAATATTTGGAAATTCCTTGCAAATACATAGTCTTATGTTTGTCGTTATTTACTATATTTCTAATAATGCAAGTTTTTCAAGATAAGCTTCTAAAAGTTTTTGGATATATATCTAAGACACAATTGTAATTCATTCATCATAAGTTAGTCTCATTCTTAATCATTTGATCAAGAAAATATTCTCAACTCTTAAATAAATAGAGAAATTTATCTATATTTTATTTTTGTATTTCTTTCAAATGGTACATGTAAACATGATATTCTGGGAAAGATTAGAATATGAGTTCTGCAAGGTTTTCAATGTGATTTTGGACAAACAAGATCCTAAGTTAATGAATTTATCTATAAATGATGCTTGAAATCCTACAAGAATTAATGACAAAATTTCACAAAGATAGTTGGTTTTCAATGGAAATAGTAGAGAGTTTTTTGTCGTCAAATCTATGGACTATGAAAATCAAACTTCCTAGTGAAACACAATTTTTAAAAAATATTTTATTTAATATTTTTTTCAAACATCGGTATTCTCTCTAAAAGAAAACTTTTGAGGTGAGGTTTTAAACTTAGATTGATTCCCTATTTTTAAATCTAATGTTTATTTTCTATTGATAAAATAAATAGCTTGATCCCTAGCTAATTGAGAACATCATTTGCACATGTAAAGAGAATTTTATTAAACTATTGATAACAAGGGCATTATGTCTAAACTAAAATTAAGATCGAATTGAATTCAAAATTCAAACATCAAAACCATTATAAGTTATAGTTTTAGGTGTGTAACTATGAATCTTATAATTCCCTTTGAAATTGAAATTTGTCTTGATAGAATTCTTCTGCAACTCCAATGCTTGAAATGACTACACAATTTAATTTTGAAATGTTATTACATAAAAATTAATGCCAACTATGTATTTTTACCTTAATTTTAACATATAAAACACCTTTTATGAATCATGATGACGTCTCACTATGAGCTATCAGTAATGACTAGTCATATGGAATTGACAAAGATTGAAAATTCTGTTTATTTCTAAAGACGTGTTATTTTTACAAAACCTAAATTAGAAATTATGATCATGTTTTAACAATTCACACTGTAAGGGCAATTTTTCATAGTAGGGCTATAAAAAGATTTTTCAATTTGAAAAAGTCTTTAGATGTAACATTGGTTTATAAACCAGCATAAGGAAATTATTGTCAAGACTCTACAAATTGGAATTTTAAGTTGAAATTTACTATTATTGAAAAATGGGTAGGGTGTCAATGGGACCTTGGTCTTCTGGTGAATTTATTTGGTTCTCAATCAACCCACCAGGGATCAAGTCTTATTGAGTGCAAAAGCTCTGACACTGTAAGGGATGAGGCCGGGATTATGTCTTGAGCGGATTTTGGCAGAATAGATAGCCCTCGGTCCTTGTCTCTTAGTGGAAGTTGAACTTTCAACAACAAAAAACATGGGTAGGGTGGACCAAAATTTAAAACTTGATATTGAAAACATGTTGATAATGAAAATACAATTTTGGATAACTTTGATGATTTTCTAACTCTTTTATATTGTTAAAATTTCCACTTTCCCTCATGTATTGACTTTAAGCATAGGAAAAAATATCAGCTAGAAAAAATTAAAAGGGGGTCCTTATTTTGAGTGAACAAAATGGGTCATGCTGTGAATTATCATAGTGGGTATGTGGATAAATCTAGCAAGAAAATAAGATATAAGGAGTTTATAGTTGAAGACAAAATGATAGTCTATCTCAAAAAAGGAATATTTCTAGTTGATATATATAACACGTTGAAGATTTTAAATTTGATCCTTATAAAGCTACGAAAATATTTAATAAAGGACTCTTGTGTAAATAAAAAATTGGTAGAAGGTTTAGACATGTAACGAATATCAAATGTTGTTGACTTGTATGCATCATCATGAGTAATAGTTTAAAAAATGGAACTTAGAATTGTAATTAAAGAATTAGATACTTTGACAACAATAAAAGGAGATCTAGAAGATTTTAGATTATAAGATTGGAAGAAGTGCCAAGAGTATATTTATGAAAAGCATTTGATAAAGTGGAAATGTAGACTTAAAGAAGATTCATCATTAATTTCTAAGATTGAAAGAGACTATCTTAGTTTCCCTCTAACTAATAAAAAGTACGAGATTCACTTTCTAAATTATCCAAAATATTAATTCCTTTAATATAATACAAATTTTGCATTCCCAAATAATTATTTTATTTTATTTATTTGATTATAAGATTTAAAAATATTCAAATAATTTATATCACATTCAAACCACTTCAATAACCTCTCCTGCATTTGACAACAAGCTAGCACTTCATTTTATTTAAAAAATTACATATGCATGCTATTTATATTTTTAGAAATTAGCTACTATTATATACAAATTTCTACAAATATAGTGCACATACCTTCAAATTATGACCAACAAACATACTAAGAAATCCAAATATTATTTTGAAATATATATAATATCTATCTTCTACTTATGTTTACTAAGGGCCCGTTTGGTTGGGGAATTGGAAAATGATGCAAATCATGGTTATCCATAGCCTGGTTATGCTTTTTTGGGATTGTTTGGTTGCCCTGGAAGATGGATTTGTAAATCCACATTCTCTGTTTGGTTGTCAAATTGAAAATAGGAATTGGAATTTATGAAATTCTCATTCTCTGTTTGGTTGAACATTTTCGAATTGGGATTGGAATGCAGGTCTCCATATTCTTTGTTTGGTTCTGCACTTTGAATTAGAATTGGAGTTTGGGTCTCCATCTTCTTCGTTTGGTTGTTCATTTCGAATTGGAGTTGGAATATGACACTGATTTTTTTTAAAAAAAAATTTAAAAAATTAATTTATGATTAGTCTGTTTTGATATATTTATTATATTTTATTGACCTATGTTAATTATATTTATTTCAATTTAATTATATTTAATTATATTTATTATTTATTATTATATTTATTATATTTTGTTAATTTATTATATTTATTTCAATTTTAAATTTTAAAGTTAATTGAACTTGAATTTGTGTATTTAATCCATCATAAGAAATCAATACAATGAAAGTAAGAAGATTGCATTACTCGATAATATAAAAATTGTATTGCTTCATATAATCACATTGATTTTACATTGCGATTTGGAAAAAAAATAGATATTCGGCTATGGCCGCAAAATCAAAACAAAAAGTAGTAGGATAACAATGCAGAGAAGACAACATATCCACATCGCATCCGCAGTGACTCTCTGGACAGCTTCCGCTCTTGCAATAACACACCTCAAAGCCTTGCAACACTTGCAATCATCGTACATTGCAGGTCTAGATGCATGCGTTGCCAAAGACGTAGACTAGGGTGTGTCGCCATCAACCCACTAAAAGAAGCCACACCCACCACCGTCCTACAAATAAACCAACATTAGTATCGTAAACCATCATTTTTGTCCAATGTGCAGATAAATATAACCAAATTTAATAACCTTTTTCTTGTTCACACATGTTCAAAATTGACCATCCGGGTTCCCCTGTGTTCGCGACCTCCTCATGACGGTGCACACTCCACCACCACACTCACAAAAAGGGTTGCCTACCATAGCCACTACCACTACAACCAAAAAAATATTTACCGCTCACGACCATAATTAGAACAAATTGGAAAATTAGAAGAAACAACTAATCAAATTGTAGATTGGGAATAACAATATCCATAAATTGGTGGTGTGAAAACACACCGTTGTGTCAAAAATCCACGTTCGATGCCCTCGTGTCCCTAATCCGACGACCAACTGTCAATCCTACATATACATTTTATTGCAGCACAAAGAACAATAAAAAAATGCACCATGGAGTACCATCAGAATTATGTACCTTGAAAAAGAAAACATCGGATAGCTTAGTTTTATCCATCATATTTGTTGTCTCAGAATTGTCTATCTTTAGAAATGTGTAAAACTAGAATGAATTAAATCAAACGCTAAAGATAACAAACACAGAAAAAATGATAAGCATTAACGTAAATAATTGGGCTTATAGAAAAATCATAAGGACTATTGACAGACAAAATCAAAAAATTGACAGTTCTGTTGAGACATCATTGCAACATCTGAGCATTCATCACTTGGCACTCCTTGGTTTTACAATCAATAATAAAAAATAGCAATAAAAAGAAATAATGGGGATAATTTTGAAAACATACATACCATATCACCTTAAAATTAACTGTCAAAGAACAAATTGTGTATACCAGGACCCAAGCATCATAAGCACAAATACAAGCAAAGGGCACACAATCAAAGGGTATAACAATTGGATTGAAAATGCAAGAAATGAGCAAAATGACTAAAATAAATGGCTCACGAGTGTGATTCAAAACATTGATGAAAATACTTGTAAAAGAAACATTGATGTTTTAATTGATGTTGAAACATGAGTGCAACATAAAGCATGGAGATCATTTGAGACATAAACTGAAATGAAAGATAAGACAAACTAAAAAGAAAGATTGAGACAATAATAAAGTATCAAGTGTTTTCTAAAGGCATGAGATGAAAATGACAAAATGTAACAACAATATAGAATGAAGATAAAGTAATCTTTGCATGAATCATGTATCCAACTGTGCATGATCATAATAATCTAACTGTGCATGATCTTAATCTAACTATGCATGATCATCTAACTGTGCATGATAATAATCTAACTATGCAGGATCATCTAACTATGCATGATAATAATCTAACTGTGCATGATCATCTAACATTGATAATAAGCAAGCATTGTAAACTAACAGATATTATAATTTAGGAATTAACCAAATTAATACATGACAAGATAATTTAAGATTAACCAAATTAACAATGATAGAACAAAAGCCACAGTAACAAAGTCCCAATGAAACACCAATATAGAAATATAGCAATAGTATTTTAACAGATCCCACCCTCATGCATCTGCGGATCGACAAATTCTATCTATCAACATCAGCTGGTCCTCATCAGTTTCCATGGACACAAACCCATTGAGGACGGTTGGCTTGTTCATCAAGGTCTCGTAGACCGTGATCTCATCGCTATTGCTCACCTGAGGCATGGCTTTCAAATTTTTCCATGCTCTACCTAACACGGCCTGTTCTCGAGAATGGTCAACTGTGACAACTTGAGGCTCTTTAAGGCCCTTTGTTAAGGTCTGCATTGTCTCACAAATCATATCCAAGGAAGAGGCCAAACTTGCCTTCCTCTTCGTTGCCCTCCTCTACGATGATCCCGTGCTTAGACATGATTGGGGAGTTGCAGTCTCATTTGATTGCCCAAGGATATCATCGTCCAGACCAAGCTGAGTCTCAAAAGATGTGCCACACTCAGTCCCATCAGTATCAGCATCATCATCTAACTATGCAGGGCGGTTATAGTGCCCTTCCTCGGTCTCGCCAGCAATTGTTGTGCCAGTCCCATCAGTGATGTCATTGCCAAAAATTATGGCAAGGTCATTGTAGTATGGGAAAGATGTTCTTTTGAACATCCTAGTTGATCTGTACTCTCGAGACTACACAAACACCAAAAAATGTGCATTGGACTATCAGAACAACATGCACAACAAAAACCAAATTTTCATAGTTAAGAAAGCAGATATAAAAGTCATGAAAAGACAAATTTACCTCAAAAAGTTTGTCCTAGACCGAATCCATTGCCTCCACGGTCTACATTGCTTCGTTCCAAGCAAAGCCACTTTTGCTCTTCAAGTCTCTCACAAGCTTGAATCCTTGCTTCCAAGTTTTCAACTTGTTCTTGAATTGGTCTTTGCTTAGGTTCAGAGTCAACTCCGCATTGAACTGCCTTTCAATGGCAGCCCACACTTCTTTTTTGAAGCCACCTTCACATTTTCTACCAAGGTGGAATTGGTCAATGAGCAAATCGAGGAAAACCCTTTCCATATGTTTGGTCTAGATCATTTTCTTACTGGACGAAGGCTCTTCCAACAGAATCGGGTCTTGAGCACTGCCATCAATGCTCATGAGTAGCCCGGTCATTGCCATGTAGTAGTCTGCACATGGCTGTCAATGTTAGGAGATAAATACATACAAGGCATCGTATAATCAATATCATAGAACAAGAACAACATCACTAGGATAAAAATATCATTTCAAAGGAAATTTAAATGAAATACATCAAGGAATAACATCAGAAATATGGAGTTCTCAGCAAATTTGTTGTTCTATTGTTAAGGGTGGGCTTATGATCTTCATCATATGGTAGTCCTTGTTGTATTTCATTTAAATTGGGTGGTCCTAATGCACTAATGCTAACGAGAACCATACATCACTAGGAAAATCAAAATCAAAAGGAAAATATACAACCAAACATCCAAAGGAAAACATACAACCAAACATCCAAAGGAAAACATACAGCCATACATCAAAAGGAAAATCAGAATCATGTATACAAGGCATAGTATAAGGAAACCATACAACCATACATCAAAAGGAAAACATACAACCATACATCAAAAGGAAAACATACAACCATACATCCAAAGGAAAATCAGAATCATGTATACAAGGCATAGTCAGAATCATGTATCCATCAAAAGGAAAACATACAAACATACATCAATATCTCTGCATATGTCATCCAAAGGAAAATCAGAATCATGTATCCATCAAAAGGAAAACATACAACCATACATCAATATCTCTGCATATGTCATCAAAAGGAAACCATAAAACCATACATCAAATATCAAAGGAAACCACTATCTTGCACAGTCATTAACCAACAAGAAAGTAAAACTATTATCTAGGTCTATAGTCTTCCCACATCCTACTCACCAGGTCATCCCGAAGCTGTGACCACTCAGTTCTATC
>BSBK01001969.1:1255000-1275000 GCA_027943335.1 Chamaecyparis obtusa
GAAGCATTCAAGTGTTCAAGAATTCATCCATCAAGGAGATCCATTGTTAGCTATTGAAGGATTCAATCTCTTTGGAGCCCCCTTTGATGATCCATCCTTCTCCATTCATTCAAGCCTTCTCATATGCAAAGATCAAATCAAGATTAGTGTTGAAGATCAAATACCATTGATTGGAAACATCCTACATCCATTGAAGCATTCCTACTTATGGATTTGAGGATTCGAATCCTCTACAAGGACTTCAACATAAGCAAGGTGATTTGTTCCAATTATTTTGTTTATGTATACTACATTTCAATTCAATTTCAAGGTTAATTCCTAAACTGGGGTTTGACCAAGGCAAACCCCCCATACAACAAAAACCCCCATTTTCTTGTAGGTACAAGTGTGGAATTTAGGATTTGAGAGTGAATTTGGATACCCTTTTCGGCAAACTTCTGAGATCTGCGAACAGAATTTGAATTGAACTTCAAATAAAGAATGTAGTGTTTGACCTTTTATGAGGGTCAAACCCGAGCTGAGCCATGTTGAGGAAAGATTTATGGGTTTTGTCTGTCTCAACATTTCCAGTCTAGGTCAGCTTTCAGATTTTCTTGAAAGTACACACGGGCATCAAAATTCAACATTTTCCAGATCTACCCTAATTTGAGGTTAGTATTTGTATTTCAATTATTATATATTCCAAGTATAATATCCTCCATAGGGAAATATTGGATTTACTCTCTCTCTCTCTTCCATATTTACCAACAAATTGATTCAATTGTGTATTAACCTCTCGGTTGATCAAATCAGATCTCTTCTTTGGGGAATTTGGGTTTGAGAATAGATCTCATATTTCCCACTTTACATCTAAATAGTGGTGAATCCATTTTACTTCTATTCATTTTGGTGAACTCGTCTAGCTTACTCTATTTCTGTTTTGGTGCTAGATTTCTCTCTATTCTTATTTTGGAATTGGATGCCTTATTGTGCTATCATTTTTATCTTGTTAGTATTAGATTTTTCCTTTGTGTTAGATCTTGCATGCTAATTAGATTTCATATTCATGCTTTATGTGTCTTTAGTTTAGTTCATTTGCATTACATTGGTTTATGAGCTTTACTACCACTAGTCCTACTTATAATTTTCCGGTTAGAAGAAGTCGTAGACTCATGGGTGCCTTTGATCCTGAATCTTCCTCTCCTTTCCTTAGGATCTTGCATGATAACTTGATTCTTCATGATTCCAATCCTCCTATGGAGAAAAACTCTTTTCACTCATCACATGACGAGGATGACGCTTTAAGAGTTCCTCTTGAACAAGTCCAAAAAATTTCCACTGAACTTGATAAAATGGGTAATTGGCTTCTGCAAGAAAACCATAATCAAGATTCCATTCAAGCTATAGAGGCTCTTAAGAAAGTTCTCCATGATAGTGATCAGGGTGTTAACCTCTTGCATGGTATTACTCATCTTGTGTATTCAAATGTTAAACCTTTAGCTCAAGAAGCTCAAGATTTAGGGTTGATTCCTCCTATCACTAGTGTTGAACCTCCTTCTAGTCCTTTACCTAGTATTCCTATCTATACTCCTTCTTTGGTGATTGTGACAGTTCCCTCTATTCCTATGAGTGTTCCTCCTATGTCCCTTCCTACATCACAACCTTCATATCATAATGTTCCTTTCACTTATTCCAATCCACTTCCAACTATAGTTCCTAGTGTTCCTCTAGTTGTGTCTTCTATTCCTGCAGCTTCTTACACTTTACCTAGTGTGTCAAATGTTGCTACTCCTCTTATTTCCTCTAATGATTCAATGATAATCAGTTTGGCTCAAACTGTATCATCCTTACAACAAAAACTTGCTTCCTTAACCCAAAACAAGTTTAGTATTCCCACATGTGACATGGGAAGTCCCTTGTCCCGGGATATTATTCGTACTCCTGTTCATCAGCAAGGTGAGATGCCTCATCTTGAGAATTATAATGGAAAAGGAGATCCTATTCATCATGTTAAAACATTCCAAATCCTTTGTAGTGATTATGCTCATGACCATAGG
Source organism: Chamaecyparis obtusa (assembly GCA_027943335.1). Classification (NCBI taxonomy): domain Eukaryota; kingdom Viridiplantae; phylum Streptophyta; class Pinopsida; order Cupressales; family Cupressaceae; genus Chamaecyparis; species Chamaecyparis obtusa. The sequence goes on from BSBK01001969.1 coordinate 1,257,037, forward strand.
AATTTTAGCCAAAACATTTGCTAGAACTTTCTGTGACAAAGCTTTATAATGGTATTGTTCTTTGCCTCCTTATTCAATTGATTCCTTTCCACAACTTGCTAATGCCTTTATTCAACAATTTCAAAATAATATTGGTCCGCAAGTGTCTTTGACTGATTTAATGCATTGTAAACAAAGTGCTAAAGAAAAATTGACTGAATTTATTGGTAGATTTAAGCATTTACACGCTCAGATTTCCTATCCTGTTCTTGATATTGATATTCAATGTATGTTTATTTCAAATTTGCAAAAGGATATTAGAGATAAGATTCTGCTTACTAAATTTACCTCTTTTCAACAACTTTGTGCAACGCTTCATCATTATCAATTACAAGTGAGTCAATTTGAGAGAAACACTCCAATGGCTCCTATTCCAGTTGATAAGGGTGATGCTACTCCTAATCCAAATAAATTTAAAAAATTCAACAACTATGTTAAGATAAAAAAACAAGTGAATGCAGTTGCTGATCAGGTTGTTGCATCTCATAATGCCACTTCTGCATCCACTTCTTTTTGATTAAATCATACATTTACTCCTCTTTCTAAAACTTTGCATGCTATTATGAATAGGTTGTTAGCTGCTAATATGATTACTTTACCTCCTATTCGACCTCTTTTACCTACTATGATTGCATCTAAATCTTTTGATCATAATGCTTTTTGTCAATATCATCGTCAGAATGGTCATGATACTGAGAGATGTTATTCTTTAAAACATAAGGTTCAAGATCTAATTGATTCTAAGGCTTTATCTGTTGATAATCTAGATAGTAGTGGGAATCAATCTGTCTCTCCTCCTAATTAGAACCTTCAAATCTATACGAACCCTTTGCCTATGCATGATACTAATACTATTGCTCAACCATCTGCTATGGAAATTGTGTATGATTCTAAGATAGATGATCTCAAGCATGTTGTTAATCAAGTGGAGCATGTTGATCAGTCTATATCTCCACTTCACCCTCAACCTTAAGTTCAATCTCAACCTTGACCAAAACCTAAACCTAAAATGAAAACTCAACCAAAACCTTGACAAAAATCTAAGAATAAAAGACCCCGAGAACTTTTGATTACCTTTGATGAGTCTGAGACTATTAAAGCTCCTGATGGTCCCCTTTACATTGCTGCTAGGATTGCTCAGATACCTACTCATGGTTGTCTTGTTGATCCTACCTCCTTAGTCAATGTTATCACTGAAGAAAATATTTTTATGAAAATTTTACAACGTGACTTCTATGATACATCGGATGTGTGGATTCAAAATTGTAATGGTTTTCTTTATCCATCATTTGGTTCTATTACTATACCGGTTGAACTTTGTGGAAAGATTGTGAACACTACCTTTGTTGTTGTTCCTACTTCTGATCAATTTCAAGTTAAGCTAGGTTTTCCTTGGTTGACTTCCATGCATGTTGTTGCTTCACCTATCCATAAGTGTCTTAAGTTCATTCATGATGAAGAAGTGAAGATGATTAATCATAGTTTATATCAACCTTCCAGGCCTAGAGATTGTGTTGCTCTGGATTTATTTTGGCCTTCATTACCTAATTCATGTCCTCCTCGACTTGATAATCTTTTTAGATCATATCAAGCTTATAAACATCATAAAATTCTTGAATTAAGTTCACCTCCTAAGGATCTTAATCATGGTCTTTTACCTACACCTTCGATACCTCCTTTAACTATGACCTCTAGTTCTATTAATCAAGTTCCTTCTACTGAACCTATCAAAGATCCTGTGATTATTTATCCTATTAATCTTCCTAAAGAACCTATGAAGGATCCCATGATTGTTCCTCCTAGTTCTCAACCTATTTCAAATAAATCAAAACATAACAAATCTGCTAATGAATGTCACAAAAAGCAACGTGCTCATGCTAAAGCTAAAAAATCTCTAACTTCTTCGGATAAACCCATGCATAATATGTTAGAAGCTGTTGTTACTAATAATGATGTTCCATGCATGATTATGATGATTCTATTCGTATCTTAGATCCTATTTTGATTAATTTGGATGAGGAAGATACTCTCGATGATACTGATAAATATGAAACTATTGACATTGACATTGATTTGTACCTAATATGCTTTCATCACAATTAACTCTTACACCTAGTGTCGAACATAGTGATTCTCAAGAGGATTCTTGTTTGGAACTAGCTATCATTCCTACTATGTTGGATATAGTCCCTCTTGTGAGTTACCCACCTTCCCTAAATGATATATAATGAGATGGGGAAAGTAGGCAGCATGCTTGATTGGCTTGTCCTTTGTGGTAGCTTTGTTGTGTGTTTTCTTGCTATACTGTGTTTCTCCTGTAATGTGTTTGCTACATTTTGTTGATTCTTTTATATGATCCTTATTACTCAGTTGGTGCAAGGTGATAAAGGAATCCAAACTGTTGTTCAAATTCTTCTATATGTATCTCTATTCTTCTATGCGTTGTTCAATGTTATGTTGTAATTGTGCTATTGTTCGTAAATGTTTCCTTGTGTAATCTACTTGGATTCAAGATATGCTAGCACTATTTCTTTTTGGTTTCCATGTCATGGTCCAAAAAGATTCTCCTTTGTAAATATTCTATGATCTTTCCTCCTTTGTGATTTTAGTTCTACTTTCTTTGGGGAATGATGTCAATTCATTTGCAATAATATCATATATATATTATCTTATGACCATACTGACCCCATAGTAGGTAGATCCCTTATGTATTTTCTGTATGTTTCTATGATATTTCCCTTGATTTGTCTTCATCTGGGGGCAACTCGATGTGGAAACATAATCAATGGAGTTGTTTATGTTTCTGTTAAAGCCATTTCTCCTGTTAAAAGTGTCAGCATTGACTTTAACGTGGGGGCATACGCTCTGCTCACCTATTGTACACACGCACTTTTCAATACACATATATTTTTCAAGATACTTCTTTTCCCTTTTTGGATTAGTAACTAATCCTTAAAGCATGGCTTTATATTTTAGGATCTCTTGATCCCTCCAGTTTCAAATACATACGCATATTTTTCCCTTAAGGTCGGAAGTGTCCTTAAGACTAGATCTCTTTTATTTTTATTTTTATTTTGATGGAATATAATATTCCTAAGGGTAAATCCTTGATGGGTTGACTAGTGAGTAGCCACATTCACTAGGCAGTTCAATTCCATCTTTCTAGTTGCACCATTTTCCTATGTGGTTTACAATGGGACATAGGTTCTCATTGGGCGAGGTAATCACACCTTCTTTCTCTCTCTAGAGATGTTTCTCTTATTGTGATCTAGGAGTCGATGAAGACTTGAGTCCCTAGGGGCTTAAGATTTCTCTTTGTCCCTTAGATTATGATAAGATTATCTTTTTATTTTGATCTCCTTTACCAAGAGTTTGCATTGAGTCCATACTCTTGCTAAAGTGGAGGCTTAATGTATCTTCTTAAAATGGAAGCACTTCCATGACAAGAGAATTTAGCCCTTCGAATAAGTGGTTTAGGGTCTTGTTAAGCACCTTGATTGGGTCTTTGCATGTATTTGGCTTTTCTCCCCGCTTTCCACTTCTTCCTGGCACTTGATTTCTTCATTCTAGGTGAAATTAGGGTTAGGATCTTAAGGATTCTACTGAATTTCCCTCTTTTGTGGCTTTATTTTCTAGGTAGGATTTAGAAATAGATCCTGCTATCCTTCTTCATAGTAATCATAGGATTTTATGTCTGTCCCTGGCATTCTATCCTGTTCTGACATCATTTTTAGGCTTCTGGGCATCCCCGAGACCTCCTGACTTGGTTCTGAGCCAATCCAGGTCCAGGGTTAGATTCGAGGTCGAACCTGACTAGGTCAGGGTTGAGGTTGAACCTAACTAGGTCAAGGTCAAGCTCAAACTTGACTAGGTCAGGTCTAACCTCTATTTTGCCCCCTTTCTCCAAATTTCAATTTCTAGAATTTTCGGTCTTCGTGCCTTTGGGATATTTAGTTTCCCACCTCTGGGTTAATCATTTTGGGTTTCTAGATGGTAAACCCTTTAATTTCATTTAATCTAGGTATATTTTCTAAAGGTTAGGACCTAATTGGGATTTAATTCTCCAAGGTGGACCCTCTAGAGGGTTGTGCCCTAGTTCACTATAAAAGGAGGCCTTCCTCTCTCATTTTTCATCATCAAGTTTGGCAATCAAGCATCTAGAGCTCTCAAGTGCATTCAAGAAAGTCTTTAAGCATTCATCCATCAAGGAGATCCATTGTTAGCTATTGAAGGATTCAATCTCTTTGGAGCCCCCTTTGATGATCCATCCTTCTCCATTCATTCAAGCCTTCTCATATGCAAAGATCAAATCAAGATTGGTGTTGAAGATCAAATACCATTGATTGGAAAAATCCTACATCCATTGAAGCATTCCTACTTGTGGATTTGAGGATTCGAATCCTCTACAAGGACTTCAACATAAGCAAGGTGATTTATTCCAATTATTTTGTTTATGTATACTACATTTCAATTCAATTTCAAAGTTAATTCCTAAACTGGGGTTTGACCAAGGCAAACCCCCCATACAACAAAAACCCCCATTTTCTTGTAGGTACAGGTGTGGAATTTCAAATCTGAGAGCAAATTTGGATGGCATTTTTGGCAAACTTCCGAGATCTATAAATAGAATTTGAATCGGACTTCAAATAAAAATGTAGTATTTGACCTTTTATGAGGGTCAAACCCGATCTGAGCCATCTTGAGGAAAGATTTCTGGGTTTTCTTTGTCTTCACATTTCTAGTCCAGGTCAGCTTTCAGATTTTCTTGAAAGTACACATGGGCATCAAAATTCAACATTTTCTAGATTTTCCTGAATTTGAGGTTAGTATTTGTATTTCAATAATTATATAGTCCAAGTATAATATCCTCCATAGGGAAATATTGGATTTACTCTCTCTCTCTTCCATATTTACCAACAAATTGATTCGATTGTGTATTAACCTCTTGGTTGATCAAATCGGATCTCTTCTTTGGGGAATTTGGGTTTGAGAATAGATCTCATATTTTCCTCTTTACATCTGAATAGTGGTGAATCCATTTTACTTCTATTCAAATTGGAAAGAAAAGTCATTCTAAAGATAGTAATGCAGCACAACGAGCAATAACAACAACTTTAGTAAACAAAACTACTACTGATAAAAGAATGATTTCAAACATAAGTGGATATCTTAATATTAATTGTAAAACTTTAACAAGTGCTGTAAAGAGAAGTGTTAACTTTGAAAGTGCTCCGACAAACCATTTATGGACCTTCAGTGAAAGACTCTCAAGGTCTGACATGAAACTTACTGGTGAAGTTAAAACTTTGATTGAAAAATTTTGGCACGATAATATAAGAGTATCCCCTAATGCCAGAGATGTTCTTAAATTAAGAGTCAGTTCTAAAGTTCATGATCCACATCCAAAACACCTTTTAGATATGACTCAAACATAATTGTATAAAAAATTTGTGGATGACAAGGTGTTAACTATTAGTATTAGTCAAAGGTCTTTTGAAAAATGTAAACCATGGTATGTAAGGATTAACAAAGAAAGAATCACCTGTTGTTGTAAAACTCATGTTCAATTTCATTATCATTATGATATTTTTTGATCTATACATTCTACTATGCATACTAATGAAATGTTGCAGGAATGTGGTATAAATATACCACATCAAATGGTAAAGGAGTTAATATGAAATTTATTTTGTAATCCACCTAATGAGCAATTTTATCTTTTGAATGCATGTGTTTCTAGTGTATGTGATGTATGTGGCAATCTTACATTATTAGATGAATGTTTGCATGAAAATATTTCATTTGATTTTGGACAACAATTAGTTGATGTACAAAGATTTAAAACTGTTGAGTATCCATTGAAGGATGGAAAAGTTGGAAAATGATGCGACCTAATAACTAAAAAACTTAGTGTTAATACTTTTATGAATGAATTCAAGAGTAATGTCGTACCTAAATATGTGAAACACACAATTCTAGATGGCTTGATGAAAAATTTCGCATATGCAAGAATACATTTCCAATTGGTAGTATACTGTCAGTTGTTGACTTTGTAGAGAACTACACGCTTGCACCACAAGATGAGATCCAACCACAATATTATAATTTAGTGCAAGTAACAAATTTTGTTCATATTGTTTGTAGACAAGCACCTGATAGTACATAAGAGGATAAAAAAATATTGAGAGAGTACCATTTCTATATGAGTGATAATAAGTTACACTCATCGGAGTTTGTCCAGTATTGCTTTAATACCTTTTATGAAAATTTAAGGGAGAGAGAAATTCATATAACACAACATCTAATATGGTTAGATAATTTCATAGGGCAATTAAAAAATGCTAGAATGTTTTATTGGTTGAGTAGGATGCACAAAAAAATGAATATCCAACATATCTGGATTTTTTTTGAGGCTGGGCATGGGAAGGGAGAACATGATGGTGCTGGTGCATGTGTTAAGAGGGCCCTTTGTAGAGAGAAACTCAAATTTGAGGAAAAATCAAAATTTAAAGATGCACATGCAATTGTTGAATGGTGTAAAACAAGTTTGTCTACAGGATCAAGTCAGAACTCTACAATCAGACATTTTTTTTGGCTAGTTGAAGAGAAGAATATCCTTTCAAGATATGATTGTAATACAATTAACAGATCGGCTAAATGGAATTCATTTAGGAGTTCTAATTCTAACACTTGGACTATATGGACTAGGGAGCTTGCATGTTTTCGTCAATTTTGTGTTGCAGGTGAATGGGAAGAATAAGAGAATAGAGAATGGGTTGAAGAATGGAAACAAAAATCCTTAACACCTAGTGAGAGACAAGATGAAGATGATATAATAAATGAAGACCTAGATCATGACTTTGCATCAGAAGATTATGATCATGTTTTAGATCTCATGCAACCTGGTAATTTAATACAATTTATTGTAAAACTTTAAATTATATATTAGTTACATGTGTATGCCATATAATTTATGATTATATATATTTGAATTATAAACCTTTAAACAAGTTTTATTTATAGTGCACATGTAGTTAATTTTGTTTTGTAGTATGTTGTTGTTGCACCTGAGGATAATGAAGAGCAGACAAATTATTGGTTAGCTCGATGTGTAGAACCCAAGAAAAAGTTAATATGTCATCAAGTAGATGGTGATAATTTTTAGTATCCAATTGGGTCTATTGTGGTAGTTGGTACATGGCTACGCAAATACCTAACAAGAAGGAATGGTTTACCAGCTTTTAAAGACTACCAATCAGAAAAGAAGATTATACACTATTCCCATTTGGTAGTGGCAACAAATATCAAATTGGAAAGATACAAAGGGAGACCTACTAATAAAATATTATGGACACTTTCAATGGAAGAGCATGAGGCAAACATAGACACATTGTAGAAAAGAGAGGATGCTGATGGTACATTAGGTTGAATCAAATTTATACATGTAAGTATTTGTTCAATTTGTTGGAATTAGGAGAGATAGGTACTGAGAGGGGAGGGTTGAATAAGTGCCTTCAAAAACTTTAATTGAAAAACCTTTCAGCTTTATAACTGTGTACTGTGATAACCGATCAAAATAACTTGAATATAATTGTATAAATCAATCATCTAGTTAACTTAAGAAAGTAAACAACATGAAATCAATATGAAAATCACATAACACAAGTATTTTGGTAACACAGAAACCCTTGTAAGAAGGTAAAAACTACGGTGGGGATGACACCCACAAATTCTTCACTACTGCAGATAGACAAGGTTTGCCTGTTAAGGCTACAAGTTTTGATCACTTCTGGTGATCTTACCCTGTTAGGAATAACATGTTAGATTAGATAGATCTACCTAGTTATAGGATTTAAACAACAATAATGAAGTGTGTACTCGGTTAAGAGATTTAGATAAGACTATTAAGTCTACTCTGTTAAGAGATTTATCAAAAACTCTATCACAATTGTCAGAAAGTAATAGGCAATTATCTGCTAGTTGAAAACTCAATTATCTGAAATAGATCTATAAGTGCTCATCAAAATATCACCTTATCTGTGATGGTTCTCTACTTTGTTCTGCTCGATAGCCTTCTCTAATTCTACTCAATCTGATATCCTTTGTACTCTGTTCTGCTTGGTAAACTAATTGTCTTGAACTTAGGAAATGTCTTCAAGTGCTCCGTGATTCATATATATTAGTTCACCAACCTCATAAAATGGTGTGAACATACAAAACATATAGTGTTCTATTTTTGCCACTTTAGCCAAAATTAGGTTACAAAAATAATCATAACCCTAAGATCTACGGTGCAAAATAACCTAGATCAACTATTACAATAAGATAAACATTACATTTAATGAGTATCTTTTACAATAAATGCTCCTCGATCTTGGTAAACCATTTTATGATTTGTTGTAACCATTTGCATAGAAGAATGTGCCATTTCAGATTACTATGCCATTTTTTGTGATCATCGGTAAACACTGTATAATCTACTCGGTGTATACTGTGATGCTCAGTGTTACTGACTGTCAGTTTCAGTGTCGTTGGTGCTCGGTGAACTATGTGATGCTTGGTGTAAAGACTTTATCGACTACTCTATCTTACTTCTGGTTACCAACCAACTCAATATAAGTAACTGACTGACCTGTTTACTATCCTTTGATACTAATGACAACCTTCAATGCTCAATAGAGATTAACAATCTCCCCCTTTGGCATTAGTGTCAAAACTTTGAATGTATATAGACAAAATGTTTCTATATATTCCTTATGTCTCTGCCATATACATATCCACACAAAAAATTTTCAAAGTACAAAGTACTCCCCCTCAGTGCATGCTCCCTGTAGTATTAACATTAATATCAAAGTATACATATTTGGCATATACATGTTTTCCCCCTTTTTGATAATAATGCCTAATGAAAAAAAATATATAATGTATACTTACATCTTATCAAAAATGTTTTGATGGGTTTTCTTTACAGACTCCAAGAGGTTGTCCCATTCCTCTTTCAAGTTGGTAAGAGAAATATGCTCAAGACCGACTTGTGCATGCATGTCAAAGATATTATCCAACACCGAAATCTCTAGTGTTGCTACAAGTTGTTAAGCTTTGACAATATGTGCTTCAAAAAATTTTAGGTAAGGAGTGAGTTCTTTTTGTAACTCTGTGACCTGATTAGTGATGTGTGCTTCTTGTTTTCTTAAATCTGCTATCAGCCGCCGGAGTTCCTAAACTTGGTGAATATTCTTTAAGAAAGCAGTTGGCTCAATGATAGCTACTTGTGTTCTCAACTTTATCTCTACTTCTAAACCTTTTATCTTTTCACCGACTTCTACAATGAAGGTGTCTAAAGTACAAAGCTTGATTAGAAATTGACATATTATCTAGGTAATAGATTTTACCTTGGTAATGACCTCAGATAATTTTACCTTGTTCAGTGCCACTTCTGTGCTAATCCTTTTTACCAATTTGTTTTGAATCTTTGATTCTGCCCATTCTTCTATTCTTTTGTCTGCATCTGTATTAGGGGCATTGATTTTGTCGGTGAGTGTAGCAATTGATCTATGATGGGAGTATTCGCATCAATATTTGCCTCCGGTACTATCTGTTGTAGAATATCCCTCACATCATTTAACACTTCTTTTCATTTGTGTTCTTTCCTTAACTTTACTTGTGCCACTTTCCTTGAACATAATTCCCCATATCTACTTAGTTCCTCAGGGCTTAGGGTTCTTAGGTCACATTTTGGTATAATTATAACTTCATCAATGGTGACCGGCCCTTTTGCTTTCTTCTTATTCTTCTTTTGTGCAAGAGGTGACTTCTTCTCACTTATAACAATAGCTTTTTCTCCACTTTTCAGAGTATCTTTCCTAATTGACACCGTATCATCCTTCTTCTACTCCTTGGTAGATGGTGTGGGAGTCTCAGTTGTAGTGTCAGGTGGGTTCACCTTGATTGACTTTATTTCTTTTGGTTCCTTTGTTTCTATAGACTGTGCCTCTATTTTGGTAGGCTCATTTGTATCTATAGGTTGCTCAGGTGCTTGTATCCCTATTGTATCTTTATTTTTCTCTGGATGAGAAGCATCGGGTTGTACTTGTTGAAGTATCTCAACTGCCTCTACAAGTACAGGTAGTTCACCCGGTAGAGATGTGAACACACTATCAGTGTCTAATGCTTCATCTTTTTTTGGTGCAATTGTCACATCTTTGTCATCCTCATCATCAGGATCACCATTAGTGATGTCCTTAATGAGTGCATCGTCATTGGTTTTCTTCTACAAGTGGATCTTTACTTGATCTGGTGCATCATGTGAAATTCTTATTTCTTCCTTTTGTTCGGTGATATCAATTACCTTGGTAATTGATATACCTGTGTCCTCTATTTTCTTTCCTTTGTTATCATCGATGAAAATACCTTTACCTTTTGAACTGTGTCTCTTCTTAGATAGTTTCAGGAATGCTTCCTGTTTAGCTTTCTCTTTTGCTTTCAAAATTGATGTCCACAAAGAATCACATGTGACATCCATATCACCCACATTCTCATCCATTATCTGCATAGTTCTATTCTTGACTAGAAATCTAGCCTGATACTTTGTCATGTATTCACTTACAATAGCATAGCTAAAGTGTGAGGCTGCATGACTTAATGATAATTCTCTTGTCCTTTTCTCTGTATCTAGTGCAATAGCCCATCTCTCATTTATTTTTTCATCAAGTTCCTTCGGTAATTGACATGTGAATTCCATTGGTACTCTCTTGAACTTAATCATCATCTGGATGATAACATGTTCTAGTTTTGTCTTCTCCTCAATTGACATTTTGTCAAATTTGTCTATGCCTAGATCTCTGAGATTTCCATTCTCAATTATATCTTCAATTATTTCTTCTATTGTACTTTCCCTATTACAAACTAACTTGAATTGATTAGGATCATTTTTAGTGTCAGTCTCCTCTATATCTTCTTTACTTCTTATGTATTTCCTCTTTTTCTTCGGTGGCTCAACTACTTTCTTGTTCTTTCTCTTAACATATTTCCATGTCGGTGTAGCTGCTCTTCTTTTTGCTACTTTTACTACTTCTTCTTTATTGGTAGGTTGTGCTACAGTTGATGAATGTGTCCTCATTCCTTTAGGTTTTGGTAGCTACATTTCCTATTCAATATTGATGGGAGGAGCTGGTGTGTTATCCTTTTCTTTGTCTGACTCAGTCTCCTTGCTATCATAGGGCTTGTTAGCCAACTATAACTGACCTTCGATTGTTTCTTTAACTGATGACTCCTTAGATGAGTCAGATGCATTTCCATATTTTGCTGTGAGATCTTTTCTCATTTTCTTTGCCCTTCTAGACATTTTTCTGATCTCTATGTCTGTAGTGATTCGTGACTTAGCTTCCTCATATACGCCAAACCTATTAGCAGTGATGTCTATTGATAATGCTAGTAATGCATTAATAGATTTCAAAGTGAAATCATGGTTCATTTCATATCCCATTGGTGCTAACCATTTTGTTCTCGGTTCTATAGCCTTTATCATAGAGTGGTCTGTGTTGACTACAAAACATATGTCATCTTCAAATTTACTCACTAATTCCTTTGGAATTCTACTCCTTTGTTGCATTTTTGCCTAAAATTCCTTGAAATATGCATTAAATTCCTTATTCAGATTATCTCCTAGACTTTACACCATTTTACCAATTTGTGTAGTTACCGGTTTGTCAGATTGCCAGTTTACTTTACCGCTACTAGGTACATATTTTTGTAGATAGAAAAATGTACAGACAAGTAGTGATCTGTACTTACATGTATTGGACTTCTTTGCTTTTATTGTCTTCATATTATGTTGCAGTTGGCGTAGTAGTAGTTTGGCAAGATCTACCTGGTGATCTTTCTTCACAATTTTATATGCCAAGTCCACGGTGCTGCAGGGTACACTATTTGGTTTGCTAGATTGAAATATCTTGTACCTGATGACATGTGCTATGAATTTGATCGCTGGGTCTTTAATGGTTGAGATTTTCAGTGCCCTACTATCCCATTGAGCTCTAGTGTTCTTTTCAACATTGGGATGAGACAAACTTCATCATGAAATTTGCTTAGCATGATTCTTATCCAATCATTTTTGAAAGATTGCAGGAAGTATGTAAAACACAATAACCCTGACTCCCCAATCTTCTTATATTCAGATTTTATCTTTCCATCCGGTCCACAGACTTGTTGATAAGCAACAATGGTCTCAAAATCACACACTTCTTTGATTTTTCAGTGAATATAGGCCCTAATGTCTTCTGTTAACAAAACCCTATTTGGAATGCTCAAATATGCACCCATATCATCTATTTGTGCTATGACCTTGGGATGTGGTTTGAATTTTTCCTTGGTGAAATTTGCCCTAACAATTAATTCTACTTCCTCCTCAATGTTTTGTGATTTGCTTGCAATCAATGTTGATACCATAAATTGTTTCTTAGGGTTTTGACAAGCAATAGATAACCAATGTTTGGTAGGTAGATGAACTTACTCGATATCGTCAAAGAATTGTTGTCATTTTGATCTACAGTGACTTTGAATCTTTTCTGGAAAAATCTTTAGCTCAAAATCTTCTCTGTAAAATCTCTTTTCTTCGAAATCGCAATGTAACAATGAACTTTGTTTCGTGCCTATATGTAGATTTTTTGATATTCCCACTTAAACTTTAGTGCATTAAATGTGTGACCTAACTTCTGGTACAAAACAACTATCAGCTCAGTAATGTCTACAATTTCCTTTTCTTGGTTAATATAGAATTTCTTCATCGGTTTGCACTATTGTCCATTAACCTTGTATAGTGATTACCGACGGGTAATCAAATCTTGTTTCTTTTTTTTTTACCGACTATGTGACATTTGTAAACTTATAACACATAAACAATAGTGCATCTTTATTCATGCAAATTTGGTATTTTTCAATCATATATAAGGAACTATATGTAAAATGTGATCATTTAAAATGTTAGCTTTGTCATCTTAAGTGGAGGTACTAATGTCACCCAATCTAGTGGATGAGGTTTCACTGACAATGTCACTTGACTCAGCATTCTCATTAGATTCCTTCCTCCACATTATGTTCCTTAACTTCGTAATTTCTACAATGTTATATCCACTTTCAAATATATGGTTTTCATCTGGTGCTCGGTCTCTGCAGTTCTTTCTTAAATGACCGATCTTGTGACAGTGCATACATGCCATTCTTGCATTTGTCCAGTTTCTTGATTGTCCAATCAGACTCTTTCTGTAATAGTTTCCTACAATATGTCCATACCAACCACATACAACACAACTAGTCCATGTATTATAATCCCAAACATATGAGTTACCTTGTCTCTTTGGTTGATATGGCTTTCATTGTAGTTTTTCTTTAGGTGTCCAGACTTGTTTCATTTTCACCTTGCAGTCCCTTGCAGTGTGTCCATGCTTATTACAAGTATAGTATATTTTCTCCTCAATATTATTATTAGAAATGTCATTCTTCTTTGCTCTGCATTCATAAGCTGGATGTCCAAAATTACCACAGTAATAATAATATCCACTGAATTTTGGAATGACAGGAGGTTTACCTTGTACTTTACTTCTGCACACATTAGATGTATGTCCTAGTTTGCCACAGTGATAACATGTCAACACTTTAAGTTTTTGACTTTGATTGTTGTTGACTTGTTCAGCTTGTTGTGATGATTCTCCTTCACCAGTGTAGCCTATACTAGCTCTGCTTCCAAATCTCCTTTGATTAGTCAGGAAATCATCAATATTTTTAGAACTGTCCTCGGCTATTCTCATCATTTCATTATGTTGCTTTTGTATCTTTATTTCATTTCTCAGTTTTTCATTATCTTCTCTGAGTATTGCAACATCTTCAACTCTTCTTGATAATTATCCATTGACTCAATTCATTTCTTGATTAACTATCATTACTTGGAAGTGATAATCATTGAGTCTTTGTATTTCACTTTCTTTTGCTTGAAGTTGTTCAGTCATCAGTCTTTGGTCTTCAATAGCCAGATTCCAATCTTGTTCAGCTTGTCTAACATTGTTCATGATTTCCACCATTCTCACCATTTGATATTCATGACCGATTTGAAGTGCTTTCACTTGCTCAGATAGATGTTGATTCTTTTCAGACAAGTCATGGATTATGCTTTCAGATCTGTCAGAGATGATTCCAGAGCTTGATCCAATATGATCAAATATTTTATCAATAGGTTCTTCATGATAACCAATTTCATTTAGCTGAATTGCAAGGTTCTTCCTTTCAACCAGTAATTTCTTCAGTTCTTCCTTGGCTTGTTTATACTATTCCACAAACATCTGTATTTGTATCTTCTGATTCTCAATAGTCTTGTCAAGCTTGTATCTCTCCATGACTTAGACCTTTACCCTTCAATGGTTAGACTGTTCAATAAGAGAATTGTGCTCTGATACCAATTATTAGAATTAGGAGAGATAGGTACTAAGAGGGGAGGGGTGAATCAGTGCCTTCAAAAAATTTAATTGAAAAACCTTTCAGATCTATAACTGTGTACTATGATAATCGATCAAAATAACTTGAATATAATTGTATAAATCAATCATCTAGTTAACTTAAGAAAGTAAACAACATGAAATCAATATGAAAATCACATAACACAAGTATTTTGGTATCATAGAAACCCTTGTAAGAAGGTAAAAATTGTAGTGGGGATGACACCCACAAATTCTTCACTACTGTAGATAGAAAAGGTTTTCCTGTTAAGGCTACAAGTTTTGATCACTTCTGGTGATCTTACCCTATTAGGAGTAACATGTTAGATCAGCTAGATCTACCTAGTTATAGGATTTAAACAACACTAATGAAGTGTGTACTCGATTAAGAGATTTTCATAAGACTGTTAAGTCTACTCTGTTAAGAGATTTATCAAAAACTCTATCACAATTGTCAGAAAGTAATAGGCAATTATCTGCTAGTTGAAAACTCAATTGTCTAAAATAGATCTATAAGTGCTCATCAAAATATCACCTTATCTGTGATGGTTCTCTACTCTGTTATGCTCGGTAGCCTTCTTTGATTTTGCTCATTCTGATATCCTCTGTACTCTATTTTGCTCAGTAAACTAATTGTCTTGAAGTTAGGCAATTCCTTCAAGTTCTCCATGATTCATATATATTAGTTCACCAACCTGATAAAATGGTGCGAACATACAAAATATAGTGTTTTGTTTTTTCCGCTTTAGGAAAAATTAGGTTACAAAAATAATCATAACCCTAAGATCTACAGTGCAAAATAACCTAGATCAACTATTACAATAAGATAAACATTACATTTTATGAGTATCTTATACAACAAATGCTCCTTGATCTTGGTAAACCATTTTATGATCTATTGTAATCATTTGCATAGAAGAATGTGCCATTTTAGATTACTATGCCATTTTTTGTGATCATAGCTAAACACTGTATAATCTACTCGATGTATACTGTGATGCTCGATGTTTACTAACCATCGGTGTCAGTGTCACTGGTGCTCGATGAACTGTGTGATGCTCAGTGTAAAGAATTTACCGACTGCTCTATCTTACTTCTGGTTACCGACCAACTCAATATAAGTAACCGACTGACCTGTTTACTATGCTTTGATACTAATGACAACCTTAAATGCTGAATATAGATTAACACAATTGTCATATTAACTTTAAAATTAAAATTAACTTTAAACGAACTTGAGTGCAAAAATTCTAACATTTCAACATGTTTATTTTTATGATGCAAGATGTCGGGAAGAACATAGATGCATTGCAGAAAAGAGAGGATGTTGATGGTACATTAGGTTGAATCAAATTTATACATGTAAGTTTTTGTTCAATTGTCATAATTAACTTTAAAATTAAAATTAACTTTAAATGAACTCGAGTACATTAATTCTAACATTTCAACATGTTTATTTTTATGATGCAAGATGTCGGGAAGAACATAGATGCATTGCATAAAAGAGAGGATGTTGATGATACATTAGGTTGAATCAAATTTATACATGTAAGTTTTTGTTCAATTGTCATAATTAACTTTAAAATTAAAATTAACTTTAAATGAACTCGAGTACATAAATTGTAACATTTCAACATGTTTATTTTTATGATGCAGGATGTCGGGAAGAACATAGATGCATTGCCAAAAAGAGAGGATGTTGATGGTACATTAGGTTGAATCAAATTTATACATGTAAGTTTTTGTTCAATTGTCATATTTGTATATGTTTTCTACATGTCTTCTTTGAAGTGTCATAATTTATAATTTAGAGATATAGATTTGAAATTAAAATTAAAATTAACTTTAAATGAACTTTTATAAATTCTAACATTTCAAGATGTTTATTTTTATGATGTAGGATGTCTAGAAGAACATGGACATGAACTATTTATGTAGTACAATGCACTCTTGTATTCGTACAATTTTGGCTTTATAATAAATAAGTTCACATGAACTCACTTTTATACATCGAATTTTGTTTTAAATATTTAAGTTTGTAACATCCATATTGTTCTTGTTAATTACATGTATTAATAGATGTCATTGTTAGATCTAAATGATTTTTTTATAGTTAATCAAAGTGTTCATATTACTTGTAACACATATCTAGATATTGTACTTAGATCAATTACACATGAATTAATAGATCTCATTGTTAGATAGATGGTTTTTTTAGGATAAATTGATAAATTTAATTACAATTGATATTAAAAATGATTTATTTTCCATAAGCTCATATATATAAATAAAAACTCATGATTAAGATAAATAACATAACAAGTCCTGAAATAATTTATATGTATCATAATTTTCATCATATCAACTCATGATATATACATACAATCACTAAACAAAGTCCTACTCTAAAAACAAGTTCAAGTACAATATATGATAACAAGTGGACTAGTATATAATACAAGTCCTACTCTAACAAAAACTAAAAATAATATGAACAAGTCCAAACAAGCCCAAATAGTCATCATAAAACAAGTCCAAATAGTCATAAAAAAAATATGAACAAGTCCAAATAGTCATCATAAAACAAGTCGAAATAGTCATCAAAATAATACGAACAAGTCCAAATAGTTATCATAAAACAAGTCCAAATAGTCCAAATGGTCATCATAATCTAACTCTACTCATCTAGCTGATCTACAGTCCTCTTCACTCCACGTGAAGAGGACTGTGATGCATCAACATGCTCTGTCTGGTCTTGAGTACCCTCATCCTGCTCTGTCTGGTCCTGAGTAGCCTCATCCTACTCTGTCTAGTCTCGAGTACCCTCATCCTCAACTACATGAAAAGTGGATGAAGCCAAGTCCTATAAAAACATTTAAAGTACAAATTAAAAAATACTTAAATTAATCATCTAAGATCTAGATACACACAGGACATTAACAAATTACTTAAATTAATCATCACCTCAAAGGATAGTGTTGATGGCTACATTTGGCTTAATCCTATAGCCATGCCAAGACTCATTGCGGTGTCGACCTGAACAACATATATAAAGTATGAATCAAACTTATAGTACATATATACATAAATTATAAATTATATATAACTTGATTATATATTTATGGAATAAAAACATGTGTAGATTACCTGTGTGTGACACGTAGCTAATGTCACCGACGAGTCAGGACGTAAATGTGATTGTGCAACATGAGACAATCCAAAAGCCTACAATTACAAAAAAATAAGTGTGAATCAAAGTTGTACATAAATTAGTAAGATACAAATACTTAAAATTAATAAATGAAAAACATACTACAGGTATATGTGGCTGACTCTCGGTGACTGGTGGGGCAGAGAATGAAGGACTGCCAATCTTAGTGGTACATAAGAGACCCTACAAAATCACAAAAATATGTCAAACACATTATCAATGAAAGTT